>VZUI01051649.1:0-101358 GCA_013401135.1 Cettia cetti
CGCGGGACTGAGGGCAGCTGCGGCGGCGGCGGGAAGGCGGCGCGGCCCGAGGGGTCCGCCGAGGCGGCCAAGCAGAGCTCGCTGCGCTCCAGCCCGCGGGGAATGTTCCGTCGGCTGCAGAGCTGCTACTGCTGTGACGAGAGGACAGAGGGCGAGGAGGCGGCCGAAAAGCCCCGGCGGCACGAATGTCACAAGGCCGAGTCCCCGCCGCAGGAGCCGGCGGGCGACACGCAGGAGCACTGGCTGCACGAGGCCTGTGCCGTATGGACCGCTGGGGTTTTCCTGGTGGCAGGGAAGCTCTATGGGCTGCAGGAGGCTGTCAAGGCGGCTGCCGACCTGGTAAGAGCTCGGCCGCACGCCCGAGGCGGCATCTCCTACTGGCCTCCTTCAGCCAACGTCATTCCCGTGTCTGCGCCTCCGGTCGGGATGAAAATCGATAGTTCTGCCCTGGGGGAGCAGGGCTGGTGCTCAGCACCATCAGCCCCCCTGGGTGCCCACGAGATTTGTGCTGTTGCGTCTCTGATAGCACCTGAATTTTCCCTTTTAGGCACAGAAATAACCTATGGTATTATGTTTTAGGAAGGTGACTGGGCCCCCCTGGGACTGTCACATCCCCTCACCCAGTCGTGTGTTGCATGGGGTGGCTCAGAGCAGGACAGGTGCCGCAGGGTGGGAGATGAAAATGGGAACAACGAGCCTGATGGCACCGTGATGGGCAGCAGGGGAAGGGGAGCTGAAGGGAGGGGATGACCCTGCCCTGCTCCTCTCCCGCAGTGATTGGAATAAGGCCACATCGTGTGAGCAGAATAGGGAGGTTGCTGAAGGGGATGAGAAGTTGGGGCTGGCCTGTTCCTGCAAGTGTTTAAGGCTGGATGGGGCTTGGAGCAACCTGCTCTAGTGGAAAGTATTTCTGCCTTTGGGAGGGGGCTGGAATGAGATGAGCTTCTTTCATGTCCCTTCCACATCCTTCTGGGATTCTGTGACATGGATTTTTAGTGCTGGGGAGAGGAAGGGAACAGCCTCCCATCAGAGGCTGTGCAGGGGATTTCCAGCAAGTCCCCAGTGCCAGTTTTGGGGGCTGGCTGTACTGCCCAGCCTGTGTGCTCATTTCATGGCTGTCTGGAGGCTGCTGCCCTCACATCCCTGCAGCACCCGCTGGGGACAGGGCAGCTGGGCACAACCCAGGTTGTGTCCCTTCACCTCCTGCCCCATGGAGTGTGCCTGTGGGCTCGGTGTCATCCAGGGGAGCGGTATGGCAGGTAGAAACCTCGTGCATGGCTGCAGACAGCCAAGTGACAGGCATGGTGTGTTTCACAGTGCGCTGGCACGGGAGGAAGGATGTTGCCTGGGAGAGGCAAGGAGGGGCTGGAGAGGATCAGGGACGCCCGTGTTGCTGTCACTGCTGGGGCTGTCGTGGTTCTCTTCTGTGCTGGGCTTTGACAGGGTCTCTCTGTCTCTCCACATCTCTCCTTCCCTGCTCCAAATTCCCGGGTGCGTGTACAGAAGTGCTCGAGCTGCCAGCAAGCGGGAGCCACCGTGGGCTGCTGCCAGAAGGGGTGTCCCCACACCTACCACTACGCGTGTGCCATCGACACAGGTGAGCCTGGCCACGGGGATGGGCCACGGGGTCCTGGGCACTCTCTGACCCACCTGAACGTGGAGCCCGTTCCTCCAGGGTTAGGGGTGGGCTTGTGGCTCACTGGCTTTGCCAGGATGGTGATGCCTACAGTACTGGCAGGTGTCACAAGCTTGTCTGGCCTCAGCTGAGCCCTTCACACATATGCTGTGGCCAGTGGGTGGCTGTGGACCAGGGGGTCACTGCATTCCCCCCACTCGGGGCAGCTGCCTCGCAGTGCAGGGTGCCCCCTGACAGATCCTTGTCCTCTCCTCACAGGTTGCTTATTAACTGAAGAGAGCTTCTCTCTGAGGTGTCCCAAACATAAGGTAAGCCCGGAGCCCCCTGTGTTCCCCCCAATGCTCTGCAGCTCCCTGTGGCAGGAGGACCTGCCTTCACACCCCAAATTGCTGGGGGCACCCATCAGCTCTGTGTGGGCATTGCATCCCGGGGGGTATTGGGTGGGCCAGCAACTCCAGCAGGATCTGAGGGGTCTTATCCCCTTCCCTGGGCACAGACAATGTGATGAATGATGGTTGAACCCCTTCTCGAAGCGCTCCGTCCCGGGTGGATGCCCGGTTATTGACGGTGAGGGCCGGTGAGGACAACGCAGGGTCACCCCCCGCTTCCAACGGGATCCCCGGGCTGACCCCTCCGTTCTCCCTGCAGAGGCAGCCGGTGTAGCGCCCGCGGGCACCCGCCCCGCCGCCAGCGAGCGACCGGCAGAGAAGGCAGCGCCTGGAGCAGAGCGGGGCCGGGCCGGGCCGTACCGGGGACGCCCCGCTGCCCGTGAGCGCCCCGGGACCCCCCGAGCCCGCTCCAGGCGGGCGGAGCCAGCGCCGGGCTTTCCCTCCCGCCGGGTCCCGGTAAAACCCGGTCTGGATACGCGGGGGACGGATCGGGATCCCCCACCCGCGATGGCTGCACAGGGGGGCGGGGGGGTGTTCGTGTACAAGGGGGGGTCCCGGCGATGTTGTCTTACTGTGGAGCCGCCGGACCCTCCGTGGGTCCCGGCTCTCAATATCACACTGATCTGATCTGAGATGTTGCCTTCAGCAAACCTCATGGTGTCTGTATATAGTTCAGCGAAGAAGATTAAAAAAAAAAAAAGACTAAAAAAGACCAAAAAAAAGGAGAAAATAGAGAAAAATGAGAAAAAAAAAAAAAAAGGCAAACAACGGCCTGCTGTTTGAAACACCACTCTGCTTTTTCCGTTTTGTTCTTCCATCTCCTGTTTGTCCCCACCCACACCCAGGGTGCTGGGGGCTAAGGGTGCTTGGCCAGGCAGGTGGGCACCCACCGGGCTGCCCCAGCCCCGCTCACCCCAAACCCCAAACCCCAAACCCTGACTCATTGCACCCACCACCCTCACACTCCATGCGGCGCTGGCACTGCTGGGCTGGGGACACCTGGTCCTGCTGTCCAGGACCCGAAACCCACCCTCCTGCCTGGGCTTGGCCTCACCAGCACCCCTTCTGTGGCTCCACTTGTGGGGGCTTTGCTCCCCGTGCTTGTGCTGAACCCCACAGCTCTGCGTGCTGAACTGGAGGAGGAGGAGGAGGCGTTTGCTTCCTCCCCTCCACATGGGCCTGGCTCACCCCTCACTGCCCTGGGTTTGCTCAGCTCCCTCAGCTTTTGCTTCCTGGCCACCTCTGGAGCTGGGGGACTGCCCAACACTTTGGAGACCCCTGCCCATGTCCCCAAGCTCCACAGCACATCTTTGTGTCACCCACACCCTGACACAGGTAGCAACCAGCCCAGGGTGAACCAACCCCAAATCTCATCCTAAAAACAGCCACTGGCTGCCCCCAACCTCTGCAGCATCCTGCAAAGGGGGGCACACTGCTGGTCCCATCCATGTCCCCCACAGAGCCAGTGCCCCATGTCCCCAACACCTCTTGTGTCCCCTCCATCCCACCCACCCCAAGGTTTGCTGGCCACACAATGTCTGTTCTTTCAGCAGCTGCCTTGGACACAGGAGTGAAAAATAAAAAGAGGAGGTGAGAAAAAAAAAAATAAAAAGGGAGAAATAATAATAAAAAATAATAATTAATTTAAAGATGAAAAAAAAAATCCCTGTGTCCTTGGCAGTGTTGCCTGAAATCTGGCTATTTTTAGTGACATCTTGTACATATGACTGTAAAATGGTAAACCGTGTGTATTATATATTGCCTCATTATATAGTGTATATATATGTATACATATACATATATATAATATATATGAAGACTGTAAATGTTAAGACTAGTGTTCTTATTAGTATATTGCTTCACACTGAAGATTGTGTGTAACAAGCTGTTTCTAAAAGATGTTTATTTTCCTTAAGAGTAAAAAAACAGGTCATTGCATTCAGAGCGTCAATAAAGATACAACGATTGTTTTGGAAGTACGTGGCGCCCTGCTCATGGCCTCTCTTTATCCTTGGGGGGCTGTTGGGGTCCCCCCCAGGCTGTGACAGCCCCTGGCAGGTCCTTTGTCCCCAAGGGTCTCGCTGGAGGGGATGTGGTGTGGGGACAGGGGGACAGCAGGACATCATAGGGCAAAGAGGGGGTGTCTGGGGTTCCCTCAGCACCCAGTGTCCCCATCCCTGCCACCCTTGTCCCCCCTTCTCGTGCAGCCCACAGCGTCCACGGCTGTGGGGGGCCCCTTGCCCCCCACTTTTGGTGTCAGTCCCCCTCCAATCCAGCACACACCAGTATAAATAATCAGCTTTAATTGTCTGTACAAAACTCTCCAACTATGAAAATACCGTTTAAAAAGGGAAAAGGGGAGTGGGGGGAGGCGAGGGGAGGGGTCTATGTACAAGAGGGGGTGAAGCAAGGACACAGGGGCACCCACCAGCCCCCCAGGAGCCCCGTGCCACCCTGCCATCCCTTCTCCCAAAGCCTGTCCATGCTCTGGGGTGGTGGCAGCTCTTAATGGGGGGGATCAGTGCTGGGGAGGAGGGGATAGGGTGGGGGTCCCCTCTTGCCTACCATGGGCATGGTTGGGAGGCGGCATTTCCCCACTGCCATAGGGCCACACCTCCAAAACCGAGCCCCAAACTCAAGGGGTCCTGCAGCGGCGGGACCCACGGGGGGCTGGGCAGAGACCCCAGGAGGGGCCCCCACCGTGCGCACTGAGGGGTACAGGTGACACCGGGGGGGTTCAGGTGCCACCGGGGAGGTTCAGGTGCCACCGGGGGGGTTCGGGTGCCACCGGGGTCGCTGCCGCGCGTGGCGGTGCCCTGCAATACTGCGGCAGTGTCACTAGAGGGCCCCACGCCCCGTCCCCCACGCGGGCTGGGGACACGGACACGGCCGGGGGGGTGGGGGGAAGCCCACCCGGGGTACCCCACGTGTGGCTGCCCCACGCTGGGACCTCCACCCCGCACCCACGTCAGGTATCACCCGACCCTTTCCGACCCACCCCTTCATCTCCAAAACCGCTCCCTAACATCATCCTGCGGGGAAACTGAGGCACAGCCTCCCGCCGCCCCACATTCCGCACCCACGGGGGTGGCAGGGGGCTGGCGGCCCCTTCTCCACCTATCCCGACGTGACGGTGGTGCCGCTGCCCAGCTTGATGATCATCTGCTGGCAGTCATGCAGCGTCCTGCGGTCGCCCAGCTTGTCCAGGGTGCGGGCGGCCTCGGCCAGCATCCCCACGCGCTGGCCCGGGCCGGCCAGGAAGCTGGGAGGGAGGTAGCAGCAGGCCAGCAGCAGCGCCTCGGCGTGTTCCCGGGGGGTGGGGTGGCTTTCTGGCTCTCCAGCTGCAGGGGACAGAGCCAAGGTCAGCACCGAGGGTGCCCATGGAAGTCACTGAATAAATTTTAGGGTTATTTGCCCACCCTGGAGCTGCTGCTACCACCAATGCAGGGGCTGGGAGCTCACGTGTCCCAGCTCTTGGGGTGCTGCAGGTGGGGTGTCCCACCCTATGTCTCACCCCATATCCCATCATCACAGATTGGTGGGGTGCTGTGGGTGCAGAATTGGGTTTTTCACTCGCTGTTCCACCACCCAAGACTTGTGGGGGCTGCTGTAGCTGTGGAGCAGGGTGCCCCACCCCAATTTCCATCCTCCGAGGTGATGACAAAGGTATCCCACGCCATGTCCCATCACTGGTGGGAACTGTGAGTGCAGAGCCGTGTGTCCCACTCCTGTCCCACCACATATCCCACCACCCAAGGCTGCTGGGGTGCCGCAGGTGAGGAGTGAGGTGTCCCACCCCATCTCCCACCCCATGCTCACCTGTTTTGCTGCCCTGCACCCCTCTCCTCCGCAGGCTGCGGTCCAGCAGCTGGTGGGTGCGCGTGGGGCTGGCCCGAGCCATCAGCCTGGCAGTGGCTTCGTGCAGGAACACCTGGGTGGGGGAGGATGGTGAGCACGGCCGGGTGCAGGGCACCAGGGGACCCAGCAGGTGACAGGTGTGTGGGCTCACCCGGCGCATGGCGGGGCGCAGGGTCTGTGCCAGGCGCCGCAGGCTGCTGAGGTCCTGCTGGAAGCCACGGAGCTCCAGGGCGGATGCCTGGTAGAGGCAGCTGCGCTGCTGGCTGGCCCCCATCTGCTGCTGCCACAGGTTGGTGCGGGTGACCAGGAGCAGGTCACAGAGCAGGAGCTGGACCGCCTGGAGGGACAAGGGGGTCGGGGTGAGCAGGGAGTCGGACAGACGGACGGGGCGTCGAGGAGGTGGCTGCGGGCAGGCGCTGCTGCGCGGGACCCCCGCCGGGCTGCACGGCAGGGGCATTGCACTCCCAGTCTGACACATGCAATGCAACTACAATGCACCCCCGCGAGGGTCGGGGGCACCTCCCGCCAGGGCTGGGGGCTCGCGGCAACCTCGTCCCTCCCCAGCCCAGCTCACCTTGTCGATGGTGCCCTTGGGGGGGCTGCCCAGCTCCAGGCTCTCCCGCAGGCAGCTGCTGGCCTTCTCACAGTGGCTCAGGGTGGCCTGGCTCCCGTCCTGTTTGCTCAGCAAGGCGCGGACAGCTCGGAAAGAGTGCAGGGCAGCACGGGGAAGGGGCTTCCTGCAAGATGGGGGGGACATGGTCACTGCAGACCCCTCACTGTGCACGGCTGCGCCTTTCCTCCACACACACCAGGTGCTCCAAGTGTGTTCAGAGAGGGTCTGGCAGTCCAAGGCAGAAGGGAGACACGCAGTGAGGTGCCACCCCTGTCCCTGATGTCCCCAGCACTCACTCAGAGCTCTGCAGTGCCCGGGGCATGGTCTCCACCAGCGGGTAGAGGCGCTCAGCCCCCTCCTCATCTCCCTGCAGCCAGTGGATAACGATGCCAATGAAGGATGCCCACCACTTGGACACGGGGTCGGTTCCTGTGGGGTGGGAGGGACACATGAGCAGGGTGTTTCCACTCCCATGGCCCCCAACATGAAGTGACCCCCATGGGGGACACGCCAGCCTCACCTGTGACAGCCGCCAAGCCAGAGGTGATGGAGGGCGCGGGGCCAGGTGTGCCACTGACATCCGAGCAGCCATTGAGCAGCTGGAGGTACTCGAGGGCATCAGAGAACCGCCTGTGGAAAGGGGCTGTGAGGGGGCTGGCCCCATGCCAGATGGGGGAGGAGGTGCCCACCCCAGCACTCACCCCTCTCCCTGGGCAGTGGGACGGCTGGGCTCCGGCATGGCCACGCAGCACAGTGCCTTCTCCAGGAGGTGCTCACGGAAGAGCTGGGTCACCTGTGCCAGCGGGTCCACTGGGGCACAGAGAAGGGGTCAGCAGGTACACCACACCCCAAAACAGGGGGTGCGGGGTTTGGGAGCTTGGGGTCACCTGGGTTGCCGGCAGAGCTGTAGATGGTTTCCCTGGGGACACCTTTGACCGCCCAGTCCCCGTCAACAAAGAAGCGGTGGCCCAAGGGGTGGCAGAGCCACTGCATGGCAGGGGGCACGGCCCCACCGTGGGACAGGGCCACACGCCGGGCGCTGCAGAGGAAGGGGCGCTGCGGGGAGAGAAGAGGGTCAGGAGAGACCTGAAACCTCAGTCCCAGGGGACACAGGAGACAGCCCAGTGCCCCACACTCACTGCCAGGAAGTGGAAGCAGCGGTGCAGGCTGGCCTTGATCCGCAGGGCAGCCGCCACATAGATCTCAGCCAGTGCTGCCACGGAGATGGCGTCACCGGCACACTCAGCCAGGTTGACAGCGCTCAGTGCCAGGTTGATGGCCAGCAGATGTCCCCCAGCCTGCTTCCCTACAGAAATGGGGACAGGAGGCTCAGGCATGGGGTCACGGGGTTGTGGGGACATGTGGGGCTCAGGGGTCCTGCCCCTCGGCCCCCATGGTGCAGGGCCGTACCGGCGAGGTGGAGCTGGTGCAGGCGGTGGTAAGCCATGGCGGCGTCGCGGGCACTCTGGCGGACGTGGGCAGGGGGCGGGGGGTCCGGGCACAGCCCCCCAGCACGGGCAGCCAGCCAGCGACCCACCCAGAGGCGCTGGAGCAGGTGGCGCAGGAGCGTCCAGAGCAGGCTGCAGGCCAGGTCCCCGTGGGAGGCCGGCAGCGGCCGCCCCAGCGCCCCGAGCGCCGTCCGCAGGTGCTGGGCCCCCTGCGCGAAGTCTCCCTGCGCCCCGGGGAGAGAGGGTCAGCGTGGGAAGGACAAGGGGACAGGGCGGGTGGGGCAGGGGATGTCATGCACGGTGGGACATACCCGGTCGAGGTCGAGGTCGGCCTGTCGGCGGTGCCGCCAGAAGAGGATGGAGGGCTCGGAGTGGGGGCGAGTGACGGGCTCCCCGCAGACGAAGAGCCGCACCACCGCACCCAGCACCAGCGCCACGTTCAGTGCCCAAAATGCCAATGTGGGCCACAGCCACTGCGTCCACCCCCAAGGGTCCTCTGTGCAGGGATGGGGTCAGCAACACCCCACCAATGCTGCCCTGTGCCCACCCCAGGGTCCCCATCCAGTGGCTTTCATCCCATGTCCAGCAAAGAGCTTCCACCCAATCGTGTCCACCCCAAGAGATTCCACCCCAATGGTCTCTGCCTCGCACACACCCCAGGATATCCATTCTGGTGGCCTTCACCCTGTGCCCATCCCAACAGCATTCACCCAATGGCCTCTGCCCCATGTCCACCCCAATCATCTATCATCTCAGACCTACCCCGAGACCCTCCTCCTGATGCCCCTCACCCCACATCTACCATGATCACCTCCACTGTGATGGTCACCCCTCGTGATGCTCCCCATCTCAACAGTCTTCACCTCATGCTAACCCCAACAGCCTCGAGCCAGGTATCTCCTACCATACACCCACCCCAACATCTTGCACCTTGATGGTCTTCACCTCAACAGCCTCCAACCCATCCCCATCCTGACAGCCTCCATCCCACACCCATCCCAACAATCTCCATCCCAATGTCCCCCACACCAGAGCTTACCCAAAGAGCCAGACTGAGCCATGATGCTCCTGCCAGGACCAGTGGTGTCCTGGCTCCCCTGGGGGGCTGGGGAGCCAGAACCCTGAAGGAGGGAGGCCAGGGGGTTGAAGGAGAGGCAGAGGAAGACGAAGGTGCAGAGGGCCATGCGGGAGCGGTCCAGCATTCCCTGGCTGCTGGGCGAGGGTGGTGGGTGCTCCTGCTTCACCTGCGTGGGCAGAGCTGCTGTGAGCCTGGGACAAGGGCATGGACCTGGGGTGGTGGGCACAGGTATGGGATATAGGGCATGGGATATAGGGCACCAGAGCATGGGGTACAGGGCATGGAATACAGGGTGTGATGATGGGGGACGGGCCTGGGATGTAGGAAATGGGATACAGGGCACGGATACAGAGCATGGCGAAGAGGCACAGGCTGGAATACAGGGGTACGGATTTCAGGGTATAGGCATGGGGCACAGAGCACATTTTAGGGTAGAACAAAACTGCCTCCACACCCAGCCCCAAATCATGTGAGGTGCAGCCTCAGAGAACAAGACCAGGGCTCTCAGCTCTTTCCCCATCTGGTACACTTTGCCCTTGGAACCTCCTACATGAAGCAGCAGATCCTCTGCCCCACTCAGAGCAGGGAGATCCCCCCTCCCAGCCCTCCCTCACCTTGCCACGGGCACAGAGGGGGCTGTCAGGCTCCGAGTCGCTGCTGCTGTTGCTGCTGCCGCCGCTGAGTGAGAGTGGGCTGCTGTGGGATGGGGAGCCCACGTCTGAGGGTGGTGGTGTCAGCATCTCCATCACCTCCGCCTTCACCACCTCCATGGGGGCCTCCGTCTTGGCCCCCCGGCTGCAGTGTGTCCCCAGGTCCTTCGCGGGCTCTGCAGGAAGCAGAGTAAGCTGATGGCCGCTGGGGGCATGGACCTGAGCCCCCCACCCCAAGAGCTGCCTTTCCACTCACGATTCTTCTGCATGGCCATCTTCAGGGCGAGGTTCTCCTGCTTCAGCTTCTGGTTGCTCTGCTGCAGGAAGCGGATGTACTCAATAGCCTTCCTCAGGATCGCCGATTTGTTGAGCTGCCAGTGGGCAGGGACAGTTCAGCCCAAATGCCGGGCAAAGCCCCCCCCATTGCCCGGCCCTGCCCCATCTCCCCCCGCTCCCACCTTGGCCTCGGTGCCCACCACCAGGTCCTTGAGCTCCACGATCTTGTCGTTGATGGAGGAGCGGTAGCGCTTCTCGATGGCGTTGTGGGCCGTGCGCTTCTCGCCGCGGCTCTGCACCAGCGCCGGCTTCCCGCTGGGCGCCAGCCGGTTGATGGGCAGCTTCTCTGCGTCCACCACCAGCGGCACCGTGGCCAGGATGGTCCCCCCGCTCACCAGCGCCTGCTCAGGGGTGCAGGGTGGGGTCAGTGACGGTCCTGAGGCCTCTCCCCACCCTGCAGCTCCCGGAGGTGGCACCTACCGGCACCTGGAGCGGGGTGGCAGAGCCGCTGGCACTGGTGGCCAGGGAGGCGATGGTGGAAGTCTTGGAGCTGCTGGCGTCTGTCTTGACGGCCGTCAGCAGCAGGGAGTCAGCCTTGATGAAATGGGGCTGCAGGAGGACCTGAGGGGCAGTGGGGGGTCAGCGGGGCTGTGGGGGTCAGGGGGACCCCCCATCCCTGGCCCTGGGCTTACCGGAACTGACTGGATCTGTGGTGACTGGGTGGAGGGGGCGGCAGGGCCCAGGAGCTGCTGGGGTGCCACGCTCTGCACGGGGCCGGGCAGTGTCATGGGCTGGCTGGGTTGTGGGGCGGGCAGGGGGCTGGGCAGGGCCTGCCCCGCACTCCCGGGCTGCACAGCTGGGCACGGAGCAGAGGACAGCGTTAAGAGAGCTGCTGGCACCAGCTCACCCCACACAGCCCCATCCTGCAGGGCACACATTCCCCCTCCAGCAGGACCTTCATCCCGGGAGTCCCTCCCTGCCCCCCGCAGCCCCAAATCCTCACCGGAGAAGCCGTGCTGGTTCTGGTAGCCCACCAAGGGCTGGGGAGTGAACGGGCTGGGGGACGCAGGGACGAAGCTGGGGGCCAGCATGACGCCGGGCTGGGGCTGGGGCTGGCTGCTGGGCACCACCGACGGCTCCTCCTTGACTCCCAGGGACGGCGCCGGCAGGAGCGGGGCCGGGGGTGATGGGCTGAAGGCGGCCATCCCGGGGGGCCCCGCGTAGGCGCTGCCGGTGCCGGTGGGGGCGGCAGGGGGCGGATTGCTGGGACCCAAGAAGGTGTTGAGGGTGCCCGGAGTGGAGGGGAGCCCCGGGGGCACGGTGCTGTCCCCGGGGGCACTGAACGGTGAGTCGAACAACCCCGAGAAGTCATTGTCCTGCGTGTTGATCAGCTGCAGCATGTCTGTAAAACACACCCCCCGTGCATCAGCTGCTGCCCCGCACCTCCCAAGGTGGCCCTGGGCTGGCCCCGTGCTGCCTTCCCCACAGTGTAGCATTTACAGGGCAGATTCCCATAATCCAAGGGCAAAATTCCATGAGAAGCCATGAATCTGCTGTGCCCTGTTCCTCTCAGCCTCCCACCCACCCTGACATTGGGGAAACTGAGGCATGGCACTCAAAACGGGGGTGTCAGGGCTTGGCCAACAGCAGTCACCGTTTTTCAGCCTGGTCTGGGAGCGGCAGGGCACATCTCAGCGTGTCTCTGATATCGAGGGGGTTTGTGCCAGCTCATTCATTCATTCATTCATTTATTCTGTACTGGGAACCCCTACAATCCCCAAATCAGCCCCTGTATCAAGGGAAGGAGGTGCTCAGACTGGGACAGCAGAGTGGCACCCCGGGGATGTGCCAGGTGCCAGTGCCAGGTGTTTTGCCCTCAGGAGGGCAGCTGGGCAAGCACAGGGCTAAAACAGCCTGAGCAGGCGTCTGCCCCACTCAACGGGAGCTGGGCACCCTGGGGTGCCCCCACAGACACATCGGGGTCTCTGCAACACCTCCACTGAGGTGTCCTGGGATGTTCCCACCATGCAGGGCTACCCCAGATGCACACAGACCCCAGGATACCCCACAGGCTCACCCCACCTGCACGCACAGACCCCGGGATGCCCCCAGGGCAGCCCCCCCTGCACACACCCCCGGGATGTCCCCACCGAGCCCCCGGACACCGCCCTCCCCATGGGGCGCAGCGCTCAGAGAGAGACCACGACGGTGACCCCGCCAGACGAGGAGGAGGCGGCTGGCGAGGCGGGGGTACCTTCAAAGGTGCACTCCATGCAGGTGGGAGTGGGGGGACCCCCAGGAGGAGGCTGCGGGCCCCGTTCAGCCCCGTGCCCGGCAGCGAAGAGGCCCCGGGATATTTTAAAGCCATGTTCTCGCCTCCTCCCCGGCGCCCTCCCCGCTCTGCCCGCGCCAGGGCTGGAGCGCGGCCGGCGATGGGGTGATGCGACTCCGCCAATCGCCGCCTGCGCGCCCGCCGGCCGCCCCCGGACAGCCCCCGGCGCCCAAGGTGAGCCCGGCACCGGGTTACTCGCGGGCATCCGCCGCCAGCCGCCCGCGGTTACTCGGGGTCACACTCGTTAACCCCTTTGCCCGAGCCCCATCGCCCCTCCAGCCCCGTGTGACGCCCCTCGCTCACTGCCCAGGAGTCACCTCGCAACGATCGGGGTCTGCACAGAGCACTGTTACACCCCCAAAAAACATCCTGCCCCCGGCATGCTGCCCTGTGCGGGGGGGTGTCCTTCCGGGGGGCTCCCAGCCCCCCTTCCACTCAAGAGACCCCCCCCAACCCAGGCTCCCTCGTGGTCCAGAGCTTGGGGTTGCAGAGAGGGGGTGCTCCCTCCTGTCCCCCCCTGCCTCCTGTTGCCCAGCCTGGGGGTCCCACGGCTGTCCCACCCTCCTGGCACCTTCCAGGTGTTTCTATCCTGTGGCACCCACTGCCTCACACGGCACCAGCAGGGCATGGGCACCCACCAGTGCCACCAGTGGGAACCTGTGGGGCAGACCCACTCGTCTGTGGGCTCTGACAGGCCCCAGCAGGCTCAGGGGACATCCCTGGGCACACATGCCACATCACCTTAGGGCTGGTACAGGGATGAGGGACAAGCTGTGGCCAACTGGGGGCTGGTGACAAACCCGCTTTGGGGAACCATAGGGTACGAGGTGGCCCGGCTGGCTGTGATACAAAGGAGCATGGCAAAACCCCACAGTGGGAGAACCTCATCCCATACGGCACCACTCAGCCCTGGCACAGCTCCTGATTCCCTGCCCACGCCAAAACCTCGCCAAGAAAAGCAGGTGGCACCTGGATCTGCTTTGATCCACCCCGACTGCCACTGGGATGAACCTGCAGACCTGGGATGCCATCTCCACTCCAGATCTCGGAGGAGAGACCACCAGGGACCACACGGGGGGCAGGTTTTGGAAGGTTCAAGTCCCGTGCCCGCCTTGCCACGTGCTCTGCCAGCAGTGCCGGGTGCTGTGGATCCACAGAGCTGCTGGAGCACGCGGCAAGGCGGGCGCAGGGCTTGCCAAGGGCTGGGATCCCCAACTATTTGAAGTTCTCAATTTTATGGGATCCCAAATTTTTTGCTAAAGCCTTGAAAACACTGAACACTGCACACGTGGTGCTATGGTAGATCCCCTTGAGGAATGCGTCCCTTTGGGAAGTGGGTTCCCTCTGGAAATGGGTCCCCTTGGAGCATCCCCATTTCACGGAGCTCAGACCGGCGGGGAGGTGGGTGTTGGCGGGTGCCAGCCCCGGGGCTGGAGCAGAGCAGCAGAGCCGCCACATCTCACCACAGCCCGGTTGGATGGGTTGGGAGAACCCAGGCGCCCTGGAGGGAACGACCGAGAGTAACCCCGCCGGTGACGTCATGGAGGGGGCGGGGCTACCGGCGACACGATGCTGTGACCGGGAACGGGGCGTGGGGGGATGGTTGGGGCTGTCCCGGTAGCGGCACCTCCAGCCCGGGGGTCCCGGTGTCCTGTGTTCCCCCACCCCGAGCCCCCCCGCTGTGGATCGGGCCCCGGTAACGGAGCCGGCGCGGTTCTGCACCGACTGCGCGCTCCAGCAGCTCGGTGTCCCCCCTCCCCACGCCGGGCCCGGCACCGAGCCCGCACCGGCGGCCATGCACCGAGTCCTGGTTGTGCACCGATCCCGCTGCCCCGGCCAAATGCCGGTACCAAGTTCCCTGACCGTGCACCGAGCCCGGACCCCCAGGCCACGGCCATGCACCGAGCGCGCACGACCGTTCACCGAGCCCTGGTTATCTCCCCAGCCCGGTACCGGCCACGCACCGAGACATGGTTATACCCCCAGCCCGGTCCTGACCTTGCACCGAGCATGGTTACACCCCCAGCCCGGTCCCGGTTGCGCCCCAAGCCGCGGTCATACCCCCAGACATGTCCCGGCCATGCTCCAAGCGCCGGTACCGCACCGTGCCCAGCCCCCGGCCGTGCACCGAGCCTGGTTTTCCCCCAGCCCGGTCCCGGCCGTGCCACAGCCCGGTCCCGGTCGTGTAGCGAGCGCCAGGACTGCACCGAGCCCAGAGCCCCGGCGTGCACCGAGCCCCGGTTATACCCCCAGCCCGGTCCCGGTCCTGCCCCAAGCCCCGGCCATGCCCCGTCCCGTCCCCACCGGGACGCACCGTCGATGTCGCTGAGCAGGGCCGTGTCGATGTCGCTGGCCCCGGAGAGGCCGAGGGACGGTGCCAGCCCCTCCAGGGCCGCATCGTCGAAGGCGAGAGCGCTCATCCCGAAAGCTCCCGTGGCTCTCGGTGGCTCCGGTGGCTCCGGCAGCTCGGGCGGCTCTAGGGGTGGCGGGGCCGCCCGCCCGCCATGGCCGCGCTGGCCCGGGCACAGGCACACGGGGACGAGCCGCCAAGTTGCTCCCGCGAACCGTGCCCGGAGCTGCCACCGGGCGGGGAGGGCGGCGGGGATGGATGGAGGCGGAGCTGCCGCCGCGTCCCGCCCCGCCGCCTTCCCGCGCCGCCCCGCCGCACCGGGACCCCCGGCGGCACCGGGAGGGGACCCTCGGGGGCACCGGGCGGGGACCCTCGGGGACACCGGGCGGGGACCCTCGGGGACACCGGACAGGGACCCCGCGGCACCGGGCAGGGAGCCGGTGCACCAGGAACTGAGCAGGGAGAAGCGCAGGCTGCAACCCCTGAGCAGGACACCGTCCTCAGAGGATGTCACCGGCCCCTGGGGATGTCACCAAGCCCTGGGGATGTCACCGGCCCCTGGGGATGTCACTGGCCCTTGGGGATGTCATTGACCCCAGGGAATGGGCACCGAGCCCTGGGAACAGACACTGAGCCCTGGAAAAGTCATCGATCCCTGGGGACGTCATTCACTCCTGGGGACAGGAACCAAATCCCTCGGCTGGGCTTTGAACACCGGGGCCGTTTACATCCCAGACGGGCACGCAGGGAGCAGGTGGGAGGGTCGGTGTGGGCAGGTGGTGGCCATGGCTGCAGAAGCCTCTGCAGCTCGTGGAGGCCACGTGCCAGGGTGAGGTTTGCCCATTGAACCAGCCCTCTCAAGGGCCCTGAGCCTTCCCTGTCCCAGCTCCAGGGTTCAGAGCATGTCCCACCTGTGCTGCCTGCCCATGGCATGGCCCAGCATGGGAGAAGCTCTCACTCCCCTGGTTAGGGACACATCCATGCTGCCCTGTGAGCTTCAGCCGAGCCCACGCACCCTCCTGGGGGCCATCTCTTGTGGGATCCAGGAAAAATACTGGTGCCATTGGGATCAGTGCTGTGGCTGCTGCCCAGGTCTCCTTGTGCCAGGAAAATGCCATGCCCTGTGCCCTGCAGAGCTCCATGGTCTGTCCTGCTGCTGGGATTCATTTAGGACAAGAAAATGCACTGCAACGTCAGCTCTTTGGAAATTTTCCCTCTCCCCTTCTGGGCCACCAAGCACTATCTGAGGCTACCTGGGAATTCATTAAACCTGGCCGCACCTCAGAAACTTCCTTTCAGCCTCACTGGCTCTCACATGGTGACACAGCAGGCACCCCCCTGCAATACAGGGATCCCCTGTGGGGCACGGAGCACCCCAGGGCTCACTGGGCACCACACAGAGCTGGGCAGCAGAGCTGGGGGTGCACAGCCCTGCTTGTCCCCTCTGCACCCTCACCCCACTCCAGCCTGCTCCATCTGGGGACATTGACCTGTGCCCGAGCTGGGGACGAGCCCAGGGAATCCTGGCTCAGCCCTGTGCCAACAGCTGGGGCAGCGTCACCCACACATGGGGCAGCATCAGCAGCTCGGCCATCCCTCAGCCACTGCAAACATCGCTGAGGGGACAGGGATCACATGGCTGGGAGATCCATGACCTGCCACGGGGCATGCAGGGAACCGTGTGCTCCCCCCCCGTTTTTCCTGGGGTCCCTGGGGAGAAGCCAGGCTCCGTGCTGGTGGCGTTTCCCTTTCCTTGGTGCAGTGCATGTGCTGTGGGAGAAGAGGGCAGGTTTCCAGGGCTGGGGAGATGGATGTGCCCTGGCCCCCATGGATTTAGAGCAGCCTTGTGCAAGCATGGGGGTCACAGACCTTTAATAACCCATGCAGGATCCGGGGCACAGCCTTCCCTGAGGGATGTAGAGGGACAAAACCACACAAACACAGAAGGGGAAAATCACACATAAACATGGAAGGGGGGAAAAAACCACAGCGTAAACACAGCTTAATTTTTGCACAAGCTGTGTGCAAAAGTTGGGTTTGGCCAGGCCTCTTCCTCCATGCCGATGCTGAGGGTCCGAGGACTCCGGGAGCCCACACGTGATGCTGTCCCTGCTCCGGGGTCGGGAGGACACCCCAGCAAACTGCAGCATCCTCCAGGCACTGGGGAAGGACGGAGCAGCGCGGCGGCTCCGTGGGCCGGCTTTGCGGACGAAGGATTCCACGCAGGGTGGGGCTCCCGGGGGTGCGCTGGGTTGCGGAGTAGGGAAAACCCCGCCCGTAGGACCAGGGCCACGCAGCCAATAAGCGCGGCTTCCCTGAGTGGAGTGATTCTACATCACGGCTCCGGGCCCGCGATTACATCATGTCAGTCCTGCGGGGATGGCGGACGGGCCACGTGGTCGCTCCGGAGTCGCTGAGACGTTTTCCTGAGCGCAGGCTGGGAGGAAACCGCAGGATGAGACAGAAAACAAACCGGCCCCGGGATGGTTGGGCTCTGGCCACCGAGCCGGCCGGGCAGGCTGGTGCTGCTCCGCGGGGCGCTGGTTGTGGAGCATCTCCCCGAGCGGCACCGGTGGCAGCCGCAGCTCCGGGACGTGCTGTGCCTGAAGGCGGCAGCCCCAGGACGGAGCATCCCCCGTGCTGCTGCCCCCCTCGCTCAGCCAGCTGGGCTCTCCCAAAGCGAGCCCCGGGGTGTTTCCCACCTGCCAGCATACCTTAGCCCTGTGCTGGAAGCAGCGTGCCATGCTTCATGCCCGACTCCTGGCATCCTGCCTGCCCCCGGGGTTGTTTTGCTCTGGCAGAGCGCAGCGTTAATCATTAATTTGTGTCGCAAACAGATTGAAAAGCCTCTTCTCTCCTTTACTGCGTGTAACTCGGCTTTGCCAACTGTCCCTTCCTGAGCCGCAGCTTGGGGAGGTGCAGCAAGGTTTGCTGGCACTCCAGTGCAGCCCCTGCTCTGGGTTTATTTACCCTCGGGTGAAATGGGGAGAAGTAAATGCACCTGTGGTCATTTCCTATTTGCACTGGCATCCAAAGCTGCTGCCCAATGCCAGAAAGCAGTGACACTCAGCTCACCTGAGGCTCTGCCCATATGGGGCTCGGTGTGCTGTGCCCGGGCTTGGCAGCCCACGGTGGGGGGCAGTGATGTGTGGACGCCCCCAGCCCACGCTGGCAGTTTCCAGAGTCGCTGTGGGAGCAGGTTGGGAGAAGAGAATCCCATCAGGGTTCACGAATCTGGGGAAGCCATGCTCAGTTTGGGGGGTTGGATGACCAGCGGCTGGAGGGGCACACAGGGGAGTCCCTGTGTGCTTGTCCTGCTCTTACACTCTTCCCTTTGCACCCACTATGGCCCCTGTTGGAGGCAGAATTTGGGGTTAGAGGGATCTTTCCCTCACGAGTGTAACCGTGGGGCTGCAGAGGACAATGTGGTGTTGCCTCTGGAAGGAGCAGTGCCCTGCTCCAGCAGCCCCTCACTCCCACATCCCCCCTTCCCACAGCCCCTCCTGCACAGCGCTGGACATTTCTGCCCCCGTGCTTTTTGTGTGATTCTGCTCTGTCAGGGCAGTAGCAGCTCCACACCTTTCCCAGCAGATCCAGGTCAGGAGCCTCCCTGAATGTATCCCACATCGAGCCAGGCACATGATCAGTGCGGGATAAACAAGCTGGGGCAGGGCTGTTTAATGCTAATATGTGGCTACAGGGAGGGGAAACTCATCTTCCCAGCTATTCCACACCCCCTTCCCCAGATTTAAACTATCAGGGTGGCTTTCCACGTGCAGAACAGAGGGCACCATTTTGCCAAACTGGTTCGGTTTTGGCCAATGCCAGTTCTCCAGGGTTCCTAAGCTGGTGCTCTTCCTTCTCTGCCCATCCTAATGGGGATGTTGGAACAAATTCCTTGCAGATGAGTCAGGAAAGCGGCCCTTGGATGGGCTGGCAACATCACCCACCACTTTCTAGGTTGCCAGGGTGGTGATCCACAGTTGCCCTCCAAGTTAAGCCCTGCCAGGTGGGCAGGTGTCCCATCGAGCACCCAAGTTGTCACCCATGCATCTGCCTGATGCCACCCTCAAAAGATGTGCCAGCATTTAGTGGGACACAAATTTAGCAGCACTGGCAACACAGCCCTGAGGACAGCACGAGCCATGCAAAGACAAAAAGAGCAACTGCTGGGGCCAAGCCTTCTCCCAGTGGGAATACCCAGGTTCTGTCTCCTGGAGGAGACTAAGGACTCCCCATTTTGACATCTGGTGGAAACCCAAGGGCTGCACATGTCCCCTGTGCCCACTCCTTCCCTGTGTTCAGGTCAGGCAGTGGAGCCAAGAGAGTCCCCAGCTGAGAGACAGACGATAGCACCCCCAGCTCACACTAATAGTGTATTTATTGGAATATCTCACATGCAGGAACCAAGGAGATGATTTCTGGAGCAAGTTAAACAACGGCAGATTAATACAGTTGTCTCGTCCTTAATGGAAACACTTTCTACTTGAATACAGCGATGTTTTAGTGTTGGGTTTCTCTGCTTTTTGTGTATTTTGTTTCTCTTTACATAGTCGATCTCTTTAAACAGTTATGTCCCCTTTCTCCCCCTACCCCATTCCCAAAGAAAAAAATATCCAGTATCTTCAGTAAATAAATATTATCCACTTTTATCTGGAAAGCCTACAGCTGTAATATACAGAGAAGCTATTACACAGGTTACGTTTGTAGGGTTAACAACAGCTCATAGGAACATGTAGAGAATGAGGAGCTCGTACTCATAAAAACACGGAGCAGGGTGGGAATTTTGGAGTAGTGGGTTTGCCATGGGCTAAAGAGAACCAGCACCAGAGCTTGGTGCTGCTCAAGGCCAGCTGGCTCTTGGTGATACAACAGCCTCACCTCTCTCCAGGTGAGGAGGAGGTGTGTGGAAGCTGGGGCTGGAACAGGCAGGCACAGCCTGCTCCGGAGGCTGCGGCTTGGGATGGATGGGCGGAAGGTGCTGTGTGGGCACCTCGTCTCCTTGGCTGGTGGGAGCCCACAGCAGCAGAAGGGTTACCTCCAACACAGCTCTAAATCCACTCACTGCTTCACTATTTCCATAAAAATAACTGTTCTGAGCTGTTTTTTTCCAGGGGTGGCTCTGCAAGGCTTGTGGTCAGCCCTGAGGAGGTAAACAATGACGGAGCCGGATGGGGATGGACGGGGATGGAGATAGCACAAGCAGTTCCCACTCCAGGGCTCCTAGCAGCCACAGGAGACTCAACAACTCACTGGATGAAACAGAGTGTTGGAAATCCATCTTGTTTGTTCTCCTGGGCTGCACATCCTGTCCCTGCAGGTGACATGGGGAGAGGAGGGAATAGAGGAGCAGGGACAAGCTGTGCTGGCCAGGAGCTCCCACATGGAGGGACCATCACCCCTGCCCTGGACAGGAAACCATGGCCCGGATCTGTTCTTCCACCACTGGAGGGAAACATCTCGCCACCACAGCCAGCTCCCAGTCCTCCATTTCGAAGAGGAAACAGCCAATGTATCCCATCAAAAAATGCTGAATGAAGTCAAACAAACAGAAATCCTCACAAAAAAAAAAAATCCTTCAGGTTGGAGGTGCAAGGCCAGCCCTGGGGATGACAGAATTGGTTTGATCAGCACATCCCAGAGATGGAGGCTGTGTTAATCAGAAGGGAAAAGGTATGTTGGAGGCTACGTGAGGGTCCCAGTATGGACCAGTCTCAGCTTTTATGCTGTTCCCTTTAAGAAACACCATGCTACGTTTTTATGAGCAGTTCTCCTATGAGCCTTACCTACACCCTAAACACCCTAAATGTCTGTACAGCACATTGTTATCTATTACATCTGCCAAAGATGCAGCTGAAATCTACACAGAACAATTTTAAAAAAACCAAAACCCAAAGGATATATTTAAATAGAACCCATTGATTCCTTACATCTCAGCACATGAAGAGTTAACAGAAGAGGTTAAAAAACACACTGGAAAGAAAATATATAGACAAAATAAATATTTTAACCTAGAATAGGGCACGATTAGAACTTAAAAAGGACCCCGAGAATAATTTAGTGTCATTGAGTGTCAAGCTGTGATTCCTAATATGCCTAGAAAGCGCAGGGATGTTATTTTTTATGGAAAGTGGATCAGGCTGCAGCTCCATCCCTGTTCTGGCAAGCATGGGAGCCACTCGAGTCCTCTGCCCACTTGCACAGAGGAAGCACTTAAGAGCGAAAGCGGAGGAAGGATAAATCGAGAAGTTGGTCTCCTGAAGTGGAAAACCCCTTCCCTTTCCCTCAAACAGTTCCCACCGCTCCGGTTTTCAGCAGACCACAAGAGGACAGGGAAGATGAGAGATCCTGATACAGGACATTTGGGAGGCTCTAGCGTAGCTCTTGCACTTGTTAAAGAAAGTCTGTGCTAAACCACCTGTTCTGCCACACTCTGTTCCCTTTGGTGCTTCCAGCCCTGAGAGCCAAGTGTGGTGGATTTGGGCTCCAGATCCATCCCGGGTCTTTCCAAAAGTACATTTCCTCCCAAGGAAGGCATCTCCTGGGAGCTGCCCTACTTCCAGCAAAACCACCACTTTGTGCTGGTGGCACCTGCCACTCCCTGCAAGCAGTGCCACGGCTTTCCAGAGGATAATGCAGAGTGTCAGCAGGGACCACGGGTTGCCTGGGGCTGCACACACCAAAAGAGCCCCCTGAGCTCTGCCAACACATGCTCTGTATTTTCCCCCCAGTCCCAGCTTTCTCATTCCACCTCTTTTCCTCCCAGCTGGAGAGGGCAATCACCGACAGCTCTGCAGAATCTTCCAGAAAGGGACCAGATTCTCCCTAAAGCAACACCTTGGAGGTCTCAGGACAGGTTTAGTGTGACAGAAAAAAGCATTAAAAGCACATTCCCCCAGCACCTTTTGGCTGAGGGGTGGGGGATGAAGGGCCAGCACAGCTGCAGCAGTGGGACACTGCGGGGGCTTGGTGACAGTGACATCTGTGCCACTCTGCACCATCTGACAGTGTCCCCATGCCTGAGCAATGCGATTATCCCCTCTGGCTTGGCAGGGAAGCTGGATTAACATGCTTAGAATCACCTGATGTGGCCATTTACAGGGTCAATGTGTTTCAAGGATTTAGAAGGGAAAATACACACTTAAAACACCCATGGAGCTTTCTGCATTGACAGGAATATCAGCAATTCATTCTGTGCTGGCGAGACTGCTCAGGCGATCACCAGGTGCCATCTGAAATCAAATCAGCGTTGCCACAGAAGTTTTCTCAGGTTTCTGGAAGCTGGTGGCCACATCTGACACAGTGCAGCAAGCTGGCAGTTCCAATCCCTGAGCATTGGGCTCACCTTGTATTGAGCAGTAAGGGGTTTGCAATGCAACCAAGGCAGACTGTTCCATTAGTCACGGAGAAGATGGAATGGGACAAAGCCTCTGCAGAACCACAAAGAAAGAGCTTCAACTGGAGAGAGGGCCAGCAAGTGGGGAGAAAAGCTTGATCCCCAAGTTATCTCCATCCTTAAACTGGTTTTCCCTGTCCATTTGTAAGCCGTGCTGCACAGAGCAGTGATGAGGTGTCACGTCAGAGCAGAGGGGTGGCAGGACAGCCCTGCCTGGGCTCAGCTACACGTGGAGGGATCCTGGAAGAGGCTACAGGCAGGGCAGGACAGAGGAGACGATGAGCAGAGAGAGCACAGAGTGAAACCTGACCTGGGACGGCCTGGAAATCCTGCACCAAACAACGTTTCCCTTCAAAGATTAATGTGCCTGCTGCCAAAGTCCATCAGTGCTGCAATCAGGCATTTGGTAGCAGGCTTTGTGTGTCACAACGTCCCAAAGGGGGTGGTCCTCAGAGAGTATGGTATGGGCTGATAAAATGCTATGCTCAGATAAAAGCTTCTATCACTTGGCCTAGAACAACTTTCAAGAGAGCTTGACACACATCAGCATCCTGGGAAGCTCAGACATGTCAGGTCAGGAGGAGTTTGCCTAAGCCAAGGAATACCCTGAGGAAGAGGGGCTGGAGCCTGCTGCCTGCATGGGTGTTTAGCTGATAAAGTGCCTCTCTGTCAGGATGGGAGATTCTCCTGCCATGCACTGCTCTCTTTGATCCTGCAATCCTGTGTCACTGGCTTCCTCCCAAGGAACACGCTGGGGGATGAGGCGATGGCTGGATCTGCCTGCTCCAGCTCTGCCTGTCAGCCCAGCAAGGCAGGCACACATGCTGGAATCCCTTCTGGCAGCCCCAGAGGAGCAGGAATCCTGGCCATGCCTCTGGCAAGCAAGGGAATATGCTTGTTTGCACAGAGACTGCAGCCCCGTAAGAGCCCGGAGTTAATGAAGGGCAGAGGGATCAAAGGACATTCCAAAAATTACAAATAGCACAGTCACAATCATTTCAACACTTTCTCAGGCCTAAAACTGGAAGGAAATGAGGAGTTTCACCTCCAGCACAGGCTGGCACAGCTAATCCCTCCATGGAAACCATCTCCCTCAGCGTTCCATACAAACCTCTGAGGTTTGCCTCTTTTCCTCATCCCTACCCCCAAGAACCAGCGTGTCTATCCTACCAGGCATGGCAGGGAATCCAGGAAGCTCAATTCACATCCAATCCATGAGCAAGTCCTGTCCATCTGCATGGATGTTTACACCAAATGCAGAGCTAGCTCTGCAGTCACCAGAGAAGGAGTCTAAGGTAAGGAGAAAATGGCCAAGCTATTTTAAAAGGCAAGCACACCAGGAAAATTCCTGTGTGAGAATGGTCTCCCTAAGAGCAAGGTGCTTCCTGTGCCATCGTTACAGCAACCATTTAGCCCAGCATTTTCCTTTCTTATCAACTGCCAGAGCTACTGGACATGGCTAACAGACTGCTTCAAATTAGAGCAGGCCCAGATAAAACACAAGGCAAAAAATACCCTGTGAGATTTAGAAATGAAACGCCACAGAAAGTGGGGAAAAGCGACCACCATATGGTACCAGGAGATGTGTGAGTGGGAGAGTAAAGGATTTTAACTTGTGAAGCACATGTTGAAAGGGGAACAGTTGTTCCTTGCTGTCGAATCCAACACGAAAGCCAATACATTAACATTTTATCTAAAAATAAAGACACACTCCCCCTGAACATTCCAGCTCAGTCAATTACATGCTGATTGACAGAGCCGTCTACTTGGCAGGACCTGCCTACAGAAGAGGATGATCCCTACATAAATTGAAGGGCAAGGCTGCTCTCTCCCCCCTGGGCTTTTGTTTCAGCCCAGTGTGACGTACTCGTGCATTCTGAAGGGGTTTTCAGCATCAAGAGCTGGTTTTGTGCAGCTGGGACAGGAAGGAGGGGATTAAGCGAGTGCTGGAGAATCGTGGTCTGGCAGGAATAGTGTTGGATTTAAATAGAAAGAGTCAGCTTGTGGGGGTGGATCATTTGGGGAGGGAGGGAAGGAGAAGCAAACTATGGAATGGGGGGGACGGGAGTCGTTGTTAGCCAAGGACTGTGGGAGGACAAAGTGGCCGTGCGGCGACATTCGCCGGCGGAGCACAGGGGCGGGAGGGGCGGCTCCGTGCCACCCTCACAGTGCAAAGAGGGCGTCCTCCGGGCGCTCCTGCTTTTTCCTGCTGGAAGGATTTGTCGGAGGGGTGGGGGCTTCCAGGGGAGGGGATGGCAGGTTGGGAACCATCTCCGCCGCTTTGGCTCGCTCTTCTAAAAATTTGTCAAACTCTGCAATGGAAAAACAAAAGGAAGACAAGTAAGAATGGGGGCCGTGGCTTTGGCCCCAGGGACAGAGGTTGGCAGGGGCTGAAATTCCAGGGGCTGAAATCCTGTCGGGCTGTGTTTGCAGGCACAAATACTGGTACAGCCTGACTTCCTCGGGAGAGGGTACAGCCGTCCTTGGAGACACCCGAGCTCAGGCAGCAGCTGGAATCAAACCCACACTATGCCACCGGCTGTGACAGAACCAGGGAAACATCATTCCAAAGGGCTGAGCAGCTTGGGGACACATTCCTGCTGGCACAAACACAGAGCACAGCCAAGGAAGATGGCAGGGAAGCACTTACAGCCAGGAGGGCTCCCCACACCATAAATATGAACCTTTTGCTGTGAAATGCTCTCCTCCCCCCTTTCCGAGCATGGCAGCGTTTGCTGGGGAACATCAGGCTGGGAGAAGGCAGCATCTCAGCAGGGATCAAAGCAAATTCCATCTGAGCACTAACCTGAGAATGGCTCATAGCCACGGGCATCTCTGCTTACCTTCACTGGTCACTCCTTCTTCCAGTTCGTTGCCTTTCTGCAATGGGAACAAAAAGGCACGTGAGCACAGGCAGTGCTTCCCCTTCCCTGTCATCCCCTCCACCTTTAATACAACTGGACAGTTTCCACCACTTGTTTCCACATATTAACCATCAGAGCAGGGCGATCTGGGGAAATCACACAGCTCCCACGTCGGGAGGCCAGTGGGGACTGACATTTCACTGTGCTGCAGAGCAGGAGGACGAGCACTGAGGTGCTTCTGAAGATTGCTGGTGGATAGCTAAGCTTTTCCTGTTGGAATGTCAGTCCAGTGCTGTTTCCCCTTCAGACAGTAATTCTGGTCCAAATCTGAGTCGTGTGAGTCGCACACATGTTGTACCAAATGGCATCTTTTCTGTCACACAATCCTTAAAAAAGTCAGGACTGTGGTTTGCATTGTGTCTTCAAGTAAAATGCACTTTTAGCTGACAAAGGACACGTGCAAAATTGTTTGGGGTCAACATTCCTCCTGTGAGAGTTCGTTTTAGGTTTCATACAAAAATATAGCAGCTTTCCTGTGCCCATGCTGTACAAAGACAAGACCAGGGTGAGCTGGATGAAGGATACTGACAGCAGTTAGTGTTTGTCCATCAGAATCAAAGGCTGGGAATGCCACAGGGTCACTGCCTTTCCACCAGTTTGTGCATTATGTGCATTTCAAATAATGAAATTAAAAGCCCAGGGACAGGCATCCTTGTCAATCTATCAAGATGTTTAAGATGGGTAAAAATACTGGTTGAAAAACCTCATGTTGAAACTGCTTTGAAAAAAGTGAAGTATTTGTCTATACTTGGCTTCTCTACCAGGAGTGGGTACATACTGACTGGCCTCACAGTATTTAGAGCCTGAGACTCTCCTGGCTTCCTGCTGCACAGAGGTTTCCAAAGGTTCACACAGCGGCCTCTTCACAGGCAGAGCTGCTGTTTGTCCCAGTGTACCCCAAAAAGGGTAAGGAAATAACAATTATCTAACCTAACCTGCAGCTTCCTCACCTGGGAAGTAGAGAACAGAAATAGCTGTTAACAAAACAAGGAGAGGACCCAGAGTGAAAAACAAAAAGCCAGTCCAAATTTTCACAGGCATCTCTCTGCTGCACCCACACAGGGTTGGGATGGGGACCCAGGGACATCCCCAGGCTTGCTCAGGCATTTCCAGGACTCTTCTCTGCTTTGTTCCTTTTGAGCAAGTCTGTGCTGGGGATGACAGATGCACAGAGCTACCTCTGTATCTCTCCATCAGATCTTCTCTCCCTCTAAATTAATTTCAATGGCAAAGACAAAAGTTTATTGGTTAAGCAGAGTGGACATGCTACATTTACTGTATTTCTTTAACAAAATGAGGCCAGTTTGTAATTAAATTTGAAAGTGACTCCTGTACCAAGGCCTGACAAGCCTACCTGCAGCTGGAACCCAGTGACATTTCAGAGACAGCCAATCTGCCAAAATCAAACCCTGAAACCAGAATCTGTTTAAGCACTTCAGGCACCTCTGGAGAGCTGGAGAATTTTCTTCCCTCCAGTACAACCAGCTCCCCCAGTGCCAGGGCACAGGGCTGACGTGCCAGAGCATGCCTGGAGTTCTGCTTCCAGCTGAATCCCACAGCTCCCAGCTGGGAGCTGAGCTGGCAGCAGCAAGGGGCTGGGGGAGACCCTTAGGAGTTGGGAGTTTTCTGCCTGAAGCTGGAATAATGGAAGGAGATGATCCTTGGGGATATGGTGACCACAAGTTCAGTTGACTAAAAGCATATTTAAAAGAACAGTGTGAACAGAACCCACCCCCCAAAATGCACTTGGTTGATTTGAGTCATATGCATACATTGAAAAAAACCAAAACAGAATAAATGTGTACTAGTTGTATCCTGCTTAAACCAAATGTGTGTTGGGACAACAAACCAAACTCCAGGGTGAAGGCAGAGCTACTTTTAGTTCTGCTTTTTGTTTGTTTGTTTAATAATTACCAGACAATCATCATTTAGGAGAAAGTTATAAACATGGAAGAGAGACTGTTATAAATTTTTATTATTGCTATTATAAAACATGTCAAGATTGCCTGCCAGTTTAACAAAGACATCTTGATTTGAAAGGAATCTAAGCCCTGGTCCAGCATCTCTTAAAAGCATGCCTCAACACAAGCATGAACTTAGATCCTGTCTAAATAATGCATCTTTAAACATGAACTTTAAGTCTGGTGCAGAAAAATTCAGCCCCTATTTAATGCTTCCCTATTTGAGGATCAGAATCTCAGGTTTTCTGGAACACATGCTATTCTGTGATGTTCACATGAAGAAGGGAAAATAAAACAGCTCAGAAAAAAAAAGTATTTTGATTGAATTGCTGAACATGACCCTAACTCCTCCTGCTTAGATATCCCCTTCAAAGGGAACCAAACTCTCTGCTCAGGAAGTTTCACTGCTTCCCACTATGAGAAGTACCAGGAACTCAGCAATGCATTGAAAGTTACCCGTGCAAGTGAAAAATGAAAATATAAAGAGTCTCACCAAGTCGGTACTGAGCCACTCCTCAATGTCATCCATGACAGAGGACTGTGCAACAGGGATCTAGGGAGTGCAGCGAGAGAACAGCAAGGCAGGCAAAAACCAAAACACATCCACAATCATGGCCACAGAGCGATGGAAAACGCCAGAAATAAGATTAAAAACAAAACAAAAACAAAGATGTAAGATGTGCTGGAAAAAAAAAAAAGGCAACAAAATATAAATGGCATTTCAAATAAAGAAACAATTTGGAAAGGAAATTATGAACAACAAGGCTAAAAAAAAACAAGAGAAAGATTATGGGGAATGACGTGACTGGATGCCAGTGTAAGACGAGTAACTTCTCGACCACATATTAAAACCATCAAGATGGACTGATGATTCTAATCTTGATCGTGAAATGCTTTTAAGGGTAGAATACTGGATATCAGTTAGGTTTTGAAATGTTAAATTTACACCTTTTGGGGTTTTTTTTAAATGGGTATTAGCCACAGCGAAAGGTTAGAAAAAAGAGGGGCTCTAAGTCTCCAGGCAACATTCCTATGAAAACAGTTTGGTTTTTCCTGCAGGTGGAGAAGTCAGTGCCCAGGATACAGTCATGCTTCTTCCCAGATCCTCCTCCCACCACACCACCGAGCCCTGGCAAGCCTTGGCACGAGGGTTTAAAGCAAAACTGTCCCAGCTCCCAGTTCCCACTCCTCTGTCAAAGCTGACCCCCAGCAGCAGAGCCCAATGTGTGCCAGTGCAAAGTGCAGAGTCTCTGAGGAGGAGGAGGATGAGGCAGAGGAGGGGAGCACAGCCCCAGAGCTGCAGCAGGGCTCTCCAGAGCAGGTCAGGCTCCAGGGACAGTTCAACACTCAGGCATGGAAGGTTTGCCTCTGCCCCTGCAGTGGAACTGGTCACGTTATTGGTGTGATTACAACAGGCAGAGCAGAGGCAGCTGAAGGGCAGTGATTTCACACAGTGCTGAGGGTAACTGGGTCAGCAAAGGGAAATTACTGAGTATTAGGTGTAGAATTTCCTGACTTAACTACACTGCTTAAATACAACAGAGGCCTGCTGAGGTAAACAGGAAAACACCACAATAGATCTGGTAAGGACAACCTGAAAAATAGTTGGAAAAACAATGTCAGACATGCGAGTTTCAGGCCAGGGCACGGCAGCCGAGCAGCAGGGCTGGCAGGGAGGAGTCCTGGCACTGCCAGAGGGACTCTCCTAGGCAGAAAAGGTGTCAGGGGTTCTCCACAGCTTTCCCTGAAACCTATCACAGGAATTGCCCACCCTGGAAGTGATAAAAATCCCTGTGGATGTGGTGCTTCAGAACATTGCTTAGTTGTGGCCTTGGCAATGATAGGTTAATGGTTGGACTTGATGGTCTTGGAGGTCTTTTCCAACTTTATTGACTCTGTGATTCAATAAGAGCTGGAAGAGGCTCTGCAGATGCATTTCCTGGGAGATGTAGTTTTCTCAGGCACTTCTAGCAGAGGAAGATGGGCAGATGCTGGATCAGAGTCTGAGGCTGTTTAGCAAAGCTCCTCAGGAATTTTTTCACAGAATCAAGTGGTCCTTTGTACTGAGGAGGCCAGTTAAGCCCTTGCTTGAGGTGAGATGTGCCAAAGTGGGAAGAACTGGAAATCCAGAACTCAGTCCAAAGCATCTCCCTCACAGAGCAGCACCAGGAAGGTGGATGGGTTCTGACTTGACAGGTTGCTGGACAAAGTGACAGTTCCTGGGGTTAGTGGTACAACCCTGCTTCCAGCGAATTCATAAAGATCCCAAACTGAAAATAAATTCCTGCAGTTTCCTCTGGAATGGGCCAGGTTTAGGGTAACTGCTCCTTTCTAATTTCCTGAATCATGCACACACAATGTGAGCTGAAGCTGCTGTGAGCTGGCCCAGACGGCCACACACAAAGGAAGAGCTCTAAGCACCTTCCAACACGTTTCTTCCCAAGGACAAGTTGCATCTTGTAAAACTGTCTCCTTGGTTTAACAGCTGTATAAATATTGGCTTCAGAGATATAAAGTAATGAGTTTATTCAGCCTACAGCAACCTTAAACCTACTGCAGAAGTTGCACTGCTGCCTCTCTCCCGTGTTGCTTAAGCTGCATGCAGTAGGTAACACTGTGGAAGCTGCAGCCTCTGAGCTGTTGGTTGGTTTGCAGCTCAGAAGGGTGCTTATGTTTCTCTCAGAGTAAGAACATGTGCATGGAAGGGAGGAGGAAAACAGCTGGTTTATTTTTCCTTTTCTGTGAATAAAATTTACAGGAATACAAGGGGCTCCAAGAGAGCTGGAGAGGGATTTTGGATAAGGACCTGGAGTGAAAGGACAAGGGGAATGGCTTCAAGCTGAAAGAGGGTGGATTTAGATTAGATAGGAGATTATTCCCTGTGAGGGTGGAGAGGTTGCCAGAGAAGCTGTGTCTGTCCCATCCCTGGAAGTGTTCCAGGCCAGGCTGGATGGGGCTTGGAGCAACCTGGGATAGTGGAAGGATAGGGGGCTGGAATGAGATGATCTTTTTTCCCCAATACAAATAATTCCAGGATTTTATGGTATTATGAATATAAGAGCAGCTGTTCTAAAAAGTGTGGCAGTACTGTGTCTTTGTACTAGAAGGGACAGCAGCTCAAATCTTGATTATCCTGAAAATATGAGAGCTGACTGATCAAGTCCTGGGTTCATAAGAATCACAGGACTCTTGAAATTGCAGAAGTCCTCGAAGAACAGCTCAGCAGCACAAGAGTTTGTGCTGTGGTGTTTCATAAGAATTAAAAAAAGCAAAAAAAAGCAAAAAAAAGCAAAAAAAGGAATTGTACTTTCAGCTAGAGCTACTTATAACAAACAAACAAAGCCTTCAGAAGTGCAAGAGCACTTCTTGCAGAGAAGCAGACAAAGCTGCAAGATAAACATCTGAGTGTGTCAGCCGTTTGCTATTCAGCACTGACCTTTTAAAAAGCTTCCCCTGTCTCCCAGCACGCCACTGAAGTGCTGAGGGTTCGATTCCATTGCTCCTTCCATGCACAAACTTCCAGTTTACTTTCCTCAGACTCTGAGCCCCATTTCCTCATAAACCATGGGTTACATGTGTCAGGTTTAATTTGTTCAAGAATAAAGAGGGAGGAAACCCTCAAAGAGCAACTGGAAGTTTTAAATTATTTTAATGATAACACTCTACCTTTATTTTTCATTTTAAACTGACCATACACAGAAGCTCAGCTTTTGTTAGTCAGTTGGGTACTTGGAAAGTCTTCCCCTTTCAGGAGCCCTAAACTGAAAAATGTGCAGGGGAATTTTGTTATAACTAATCCCTAAATTCCAACAGAGCCAACATAAAAATAAATTAACTCATTTACACATTAATAAAAGACAACAGTTTCTGGGAACAAGAAGCAGTGGCAGCCACAGACTACATGGAAAAAACTCTGGAATGGGACACTGGCTTGTTGATACTTTGATTATGCAAACTTCCATGGTCTAGGGAAGCTCTCAAGAGAGCTCCCCAGATAGTCAGTGTGGGCTGCAAGAGCTGTTAGTTTAAAGATATTGTGATTTTTTTTTTTTTTAAGTCAATACTTAAAATAAAGGAAAACTAAGTCACAAAATATTTTTGGGTACTTTAAGGAACTTGCTTTCATTAAAAGTTGGGCTGATTGTTTAAATTCCTTTTTTATTTAGTCTTTGGAAAATTCTACAAATGAGATCATCTCACCAGTCCTGAAAGGGAAATGGAAAAGGAGGGCTGGGAGAACAAAAGTGAGTGTTCAATCCCACAAAACCCACAGGAACCTGGAATTCAAGTTCGTACTTATCTAAGTTAGATTGTGTTGATGTTCTCGCTAGCAATCAAAAGCCAAAGAGTATTGCCAATATATTTCCTGAGAAGTCATAAAATCCAATATTCTACCCTTAAAAAGACAGTTTAAGGTTATTATTATCACATTTTATTTCTATTAAAAATGATCCCACTGGAAAAGAAGCAGGTATGAAATGACAATTCAGGTCTCTAGGTGAGCTCATTAATGTTCTTAAAATGTTTAACAAGGTTTATGCTAATTGTTGCTAGACAACTGCCTTGTAATAGCTTGGTTAATTCCACTTCTTTCTAGATGTTTAACAAAGCTGACATCAGTTCTTGGTTAGTTGCTACTCACTCCCCCTCGTTGGTTAGCAGTAGTAAAGATTTGTCATCCTTCCAGCAGCACTAGGAGCACACTAGCAGCTACTCCAGCTTACTACTACAGCCTTACCATCTATTTAAAGCTGTTGTGATCTTGAAATAGCTGCTTGGCCTCAATATTAGAACACGCTTGACTTTACGTGGAGGGATTAAATTAACTCCTTGGTTACTCGTGGCTGTGTTTACTGCCCGGCCGGGGCAGGCAGGAGCTGGGCTGCAGCGTGTTCCCAGCAGAGCCTGTTGTGCCCGTACAACAACCAGCCCATCTGGATCTGACAGGCGTGCCCAGACAGTGCCAGCCCTCCCTGACAGGGGGGATTGGCTTGGCCTTGCTCTGGAAAACCCCACGGCTGGGTAAGGAGACCCCCGTGGTCTTCAGCTAAGGGAAAGCACCTGCTTGCCTTCAACAGGGAGAGGGGTCCCACCACACGGAAGAAATGAGATCGTCACGTGTCTGGTTTTGGGCTTATCCACAATTCAAGCACTTCAGTCTCCAAGAAGATGGAGTTGTTCAACAGTCTCATATTACCCAAGTAATTTCCACATCTCAGATCCTATCTCTCTCTTGAAGGCACATAGCGGCATCCCACTTGGTTACTAATTAACAGAGGTTTCATTTAATCTTTACTCACTTATCTTTCCTACAAGGAGGGCTCTCCTCTCTAGCCAGGCATGCTGCTGGTGGTCAAGACAGAATGCTAAGTGGTGTTCATATCACTTCCTCTGAATTCTGGTTCAGTTTCATCTTTCCCCTGCCACTGTCCCAATCACTGTCCTGACATGGTGGCTTAAGCAACACCTACTTCTCACTTTCATAACAAATAACCCATTTGGTATGTGAGTGGGTTGACAGATTGTTCTAAGAAAGGAATATATTAATGCAAATCTCAGTAGCTGTCCAATCTCATGAGAAGGCAACTGAGACTACCTGCACTAAAACGTGCTCTGTGGTAAATTCTGTGCCAAACTGCTGCTGATACAGACCCCTCTAAGAGACCTGCATGGCAAAACCCTGACCTCATACTGCAGACAAATCTGTCACTGGAACAGCTCACTTCCCATCCCTAAGAAACATTTTCTGCCAGTATCATTTTGTCTACTTCAGTTTTGTAGGTAGAGCTGGGATGGATAAAAGTGACTTGTGTCTGCCTGCATGGTTCTGGCATCATCTTGACAGCAGAACCAAACCACTGGAAACAAGAACAACACTGCCAAATTCACTGGGAGAGGAGAGCCAAAGACTGCAAAGGTGTGTGGTGAGGTGGGATGCAGAGAAATGGAGTGGGAAGGACTCAACCCAAAGATGAAATATATCACAGTTTGTACAGAACAATGTCAGGTTGTGAGGGATATGAGAACCACCCTGGCAGGTGGAGAATTCCTTTTGAGTGGTCTCAGGTGTTGTACAGGCACAGGGAACAGCAGTGTCAGCTCACCCCTTTCCTCCTCATCCAAGTACAAAAAGTATCCCACGGAGTGGGCTCATCAAGTTCATACCTGGGATTCTAGTTATCCACTGGCATTGTAAATGCTACAGGCCATATTAATAAATACTGTTAAGAACTACAGCCAGTTAAGAGAGAAACAGAGTTAATGATTAGTTTAGTTTTATTTTAGGTATTTCTCTCTTGTATTTAGCATACAAACAAGGTGACAGGTTTGTAAGAGCAGTGACTGGTTGCACAGCCAGCCCCCTTCCCTCCCCAAATCCATATGACTCCATGAATGCTGCAGTATCCTTTTTCCAGACTGAATAACCACAAGCCAATGAAGGAATATGCTGTTTGCTTTTTAATAAAGCAGTGGTGTGAGTGGTGTGAACAGCAGGGGTGCCGATTTCATGCTTCCCCGCTCTTGTAAACAGTGGAAAGGCAAAGAAGAGGAACTAACTCAATCACTGGATTATTCATTATGGATGAACATCTAACAGTGGCACAGCACATCCCTGGCTGCAACAGAGCCACCGAACAGCGAGAGCCTCTGTGAGCCACAGTCAACAGCATCAGAGGCAAAGCTGATACTGCTGCTCATTTCACAGCTTTTCACTCTCACCTTGTGGGCTGTGGGTGTCTGACAGCACCAAAATGAGACTCTGGTCCCCAGGGACAGGTACCCACAGTGGGTAAGCCACCTTATCCACGTGTGTGAGCAGGCATGGAGCTGCTTTTGGGCAGGCAGGTACAACACCCGTCCCATCACTATGTGTGCACTAGCCATGCAAACTTCTGCCTTATTTCCAAACTGGCCCTGAGACATAATCTGGATTAGCCCTAAATCCAGAAGAATAAATGCAAGTGTTTCACAGAGTAGATACAGCACACTCTGGATTTTCTAAACTTTAAACTTTCTGGGACGTTTCTCTTTTTTAAGCACAGGGTAGCTTAGTCTGGGACATTCAGGGCTCTCCCTGGAGTGTGACATTTTTGCTCCATGGGCTTCCTAGTGCCCAGCCCCACATGCTGCAGTGCCAACTCACCTCAGAGCAAAGGGAATTAATTCTCCCTGCACCTCTCTGAACTCGGCTGCAGCCAGGACTGTCTCAGGAGGATTTTCTACAGTTAGGTCACATTATTGGTACTAGTCTCAAAATGATGGATTACATTGTCCAAAAAAATGGTCTTAGAACTTGGCTTTAAGGCATTGCTGAGGCTATTTTTCCCTTCCTCTGGTTTCTGCACCTAAAGCAGGCTTTGAACTTCTCTCTGCAAGCACATTGATGAAGGACAACTTCAAACAAGGTCAGAATGTGCACAGGTTCAGTGATCTTCAGAAGCCTGATTTTATCAAGGCACTGGCATCACCAGACAGGAATTAAATCCTTAAAGCCAGAAACACTATTGTACCTTTTGGAGTCTGATTCCTAATGCTAATGGGGTTGAAGATCTGGGCAGCAGTTTTCCCATTCCCTTCCTTGCATAAAGAATGATCCTTACATGACTCTATTTGACTACATATGATCCTACAACTTCCCCATGGTTAATCCAGACCATGAAGCTAAGCACTACCAGAAAAGGCTGCTTTAAAGACAGATAGCACGTGTCTTCTTTATGAATAAGATCCATGAGACTTGTGTTTATCCCTCGAAAAGTGGATACTGCATAAATAAATCAAGACAGTAGAAGGAACCAATTGGATCCCCAGGCCTCTTCTGAAAGTGACGTGGGATCCTACAAATGATTCAGTTGTTTACAGGTCTTAGTGCTGCATAAACCAGAAATTGGTGCAAATCTTTCCCTTTGCCCCAGGTAATGATGTAGGTGGGAAATAAACTCCTTGTACTGTCTGATTTCAAGCGGTTCAATAGGGCAGGACAAGAGGTGAATGGAGGATGGTTATTCTGGGTCAGGGACTGGGGTGGGCAGTAGGAATTGCTTCACTGGTGAAGTCCTCACCATTCCTTGTGTAATTAGCCACTTGTCTATGGGCTCCATGTCTGAGTTCCCACTTTTACCTCTCCTCTGTGTTGAGAACAGAAAGGTCCATAAAGAGAGAAACCACAGCAACAACCCGTGATAAAGTAATACAACAGTTAAAAACTTCACATACACAGACACACATACACACAGAGTTGCCTACAGTAACTTCTGACAGCAGCTATGTCCCCCTCTGCCTGTCAGCTCTGTCCAAAGGGGACAGACCTCACCCAGAATTCTGCACTTCCTACAGACAGTTCACAGCGTTTTAGCACTCCCTCCATGATGTCCTTAAAAATAAAAATAATAATAAAATAAACCAATCACTGGCTAGTAGTGAGGCTAATGTTTGTCATCTTCTTAGAAGAAGGAAAAGTGAGGCTGTATAAGCTTCTGCAGTCATTGAGACTGCACTGGCAACTCTCGTGTCACACTCTGTGGAGTCCCCCTTGTTTATGAGGCCGTGGGTTGCAGCACACCCTGCTCATGTCCTTGACCCCAGCAGACACACTGCCCCTCACAGACAGCACAGAAGCTCTGTCATGGTGTGGAGGGGAAGTCAGGGCAGTTTGCTGCAGTGTCCTGGCAGCCTTTCAAACTGCCCCTCTTGAAAAGCGCAGAGGTTAAAGGACTGCTGATGCATCCAGCTCCCCTGAGCAGGCTGCAGACTGTGTGGCACAGCACCACAAACACTCTCAGATGGTTTTGTGTCCTTCAGCATCTCCTCCCTGAGCCAGGGTGGGATGCAGAGTCACCTCCAGCTCTGGAGGGGCTTTCTCAGGCTGGGCAGAGTGCAGTGGCTCCAACCCAGAACTGGGTGAGCTCAGCAGAGAGCCACTGGTGTGTTATGTGCACCCACCCAGACACCTGCACACACAGGACACCTCTCCTGTCCTCTTTAACAAAGGTAATGGAGAATCAGCTGCAATCTTTTATGTCTCATTTTCTGAGGGGAAAAAAAAAAGGGGGGGGGATCATTCCAATTTCATCTACTCTCTCTGTAACACCAGAGAATTGTTTCTTGGACACCTCTCCTCCCAGTTGTGATCATGCAACAACTCTGTGGCAACAAAAGCAATTCCCAACATGGAAAAGCAATATTAAGAAAACAGTATATTTTTAGCTCATCTTGTTTCCAGCTGCTAAATCACATTAAAAGACAGCTAATGCCACGTGATCAGCCTCCTCTCTGCAGACCATTCTGAGAATGACTACATTAGAAACGTCGGATGTGCTGAATTCTACCACTGGACAACTGTGCTGGAACGAGATGTGTGTGAAGAATGTGTTGCAAAGCTTTTGGCTCCTCCCCAGAGCTGTTCTTAAATTAGCTCTACCCAAATTAAAGCCTGTCTTTTCATTTACTGAGCACTGCCAGTTTTTTGCTACACATGCTGGGGCTGGTAACTTTAGGAGAGTTTAATTTTTATTTCCTTTAAGAAGAGACACCCACAAGCCTCACAACAGTTGAGAAAAAGTGTTTACCAATTACAGAGTGGCTGCATTTCAAAACAAGCTCTTCTGATTACATGATACAGTCTCCAGGACCTTTGAAAAGAGGTTGAAAGTCTCGACATCTCAGACATAAGGCATTTACCCCCAAAAACTTTGACCCTCAGATGAGTTTAGCCACAGCCCTTTCAGCCCTTTGAACTGACAACATTTGGGGCAGAGCAGCACTCTGCTGGTGTGAATGACACTTTGTGCTGGTACCTAAAGCAGAACTGGCTGGGAACAGTGTTAATAAATAAAGATAGGACCCTGATATAATAAAGATATGACCACTGGGGAAGTACAGCCCCCTCGACCAGATTAATGCAAGCCCCTTGCATTTGGTTAGCCAGCAACAAAGAGCAGAATCTCAAATCCTTCCCCAGGTCCTGCCAATAACAGCTCAGTGATACTGGGAGCTTGGGATGCCACACTGGATTCAGGAATTCCTGTGAAGGAATATTTCTGCCTCTGCCTCCTCATGCTTCCCCTTTTCCCTCAGTGCTGCTGCCATGAGCTTTTGTGGGGCTGAGCTCCAGCTGGTCATGGGGCTGACCTGGGTTATAAATTACCCTTCCTGCAGGAGGACGAGGACAGGAAGAAGCAGATTGGTTTGTGGCATGGGGGATGCTCTGTAAGAACTGAGGCCCTGCTCCCACTGAACGACAGCCTGGGCAGGCAGGCAGCTGTGATCTGACCCCAGCTGGCTCTCAACACAAATTTGCCCTGGCTTGAAGCACAAGCTGCCAGGCATGCCAGCTGCCCACAGCACTCCCACTTCATGTCATGAAAGAACCAGGGTGGGATCAGCCAAGGCATGGGGAGGCAGTTCTCCCCGGTGGGAGGCATGTGCACGCTGCATTGGCTCTCCCACACTACGCTGGCTCTGCCGTGCTCCCTAGTGGTCATGACAGCCCAAAATTGGACTGGAAAAGGCTCTGAACTGGCTCCTGCCTCTAAAAACTTACACACAGCTGCGTACAAAAGAGCAGCACAGTTTTAAAAAGCAGGGTGGTAGAAAGGGGTCGAGGGATGTTCTGAAAGCTCCTTCACTTCTGCCTTCACCGAGGGATGCAGATAAAGCTGCCCAAGCTCTCCCACCCCTGCTTTAAGTGTCAGCTGCTGTGAGGTGACAGCACATGGGCTCTTCTGCCCACACAAAAGAGCAAGAGCCTGCCCTGGGCAGACAGAACAGGCTGCAACGAGGGCAGTTAGGGCAAAGAATGTGAAGCATTTAAAGTCTTCATCATTTCTCTCCCTCGGGTATCCATGCACTTGGAGCAAAGTCTAGTAGATTAAGACTTTCATAAGCAAAACCAAACCAAGCCAATGCACATCAGTGTTCACAGGACATTCCCCATTTAATTCTTCTCAGCAGTGATTCCAGCCAAAGAGCTGGACTCCCCAGAGAAGCTGCAAGGACACAGGGGAATTTACCCGCTATGATTCTGAAGTCTTTAACACCGGAGTGCAGCAGCTCTTTAGAGATCATTACTGAACAAGTATTTTCTCCCAGATATCAATTTCAATATAGCCATTACTACCACATTGCTGGAATACAGAATGAGAAGCTCAGTCAAAGCAGCTGCCTCCAGCTTGGATTCCACGTGGAAAACAAACCCCAGAGCTGTGACCTACCCCTCCCGTGTTCTGTTTCCGAACATCCAGGGCAGATGCCAGTCCTTTGACAGCCTGTGGATCCTCGTACGTCACACTGGAAGAAAAGAACAAACCACAGAACTAGAAAGAAAGTCCAGCAGTCATCCATGAGCAATCATGGAATCATAGGAAGGTCTGGGTTGTATGGAATGTTAAAAAATCATCTCATGTCATGGGCAGGGGCACTTCCACTAGCCCAGGTTGCTCCAGACTCTGTCCAATCTGGCCTTGGACACTGCCAGGGACGGGGCAGCCACAGCTTCTCTAGCAACCTGGACCAGGGCTTCACCACCCTCACAAGGAAGAATTTCTTCCCAATATTCAATCTAATCCTTCTCTATCAGTTGGAAGCCATTCCCCTTGGTCCTGTCACTCCAGACCCCTGTAAATAGTCTCTCTTCATCTTTCTCATGTACCTGAAGGCTCCCTTCAGGTACTGGAATTAGGTCCCAATTCTCCCAGCCTTTCCTCATAGGAGAACAATACTCTGGATACCCTGATTTACTCCTCTGGGAACCAGAAAGCACATTCTTTTTCTTAACAAGACTTGAAGGGTACTGTTTGTACCCCAAGAAGAGGAGCTTGCTCTGTACAGAGGCCACTCATCAGTTTTGGAAAGCACCTTGAAGCAAAGAGAGTAAGATCAGCATTATGAAAGGCAGGCAAACAGGTCATGAGGCACCCTAAGAATGTCCAAGAGCAAGTAGGGGACTGTGAAAAGAGGCCTGATTGCAGATTATGTTTAGCAAAGATTTAGAAATGACATCTGGAAGCCTGACCTTGATGTGTGCATGGGGGGAGAGGCAGAGCAAGACTCAAAGAGAGATGAAATTATGCAACTGCAGTGAAGCAGACAAAGAAATGCACTATTTACAGAGCTGTTAAAAGCTTCTTAAATTGCAATGCAAAAGGGACATGTAGCACTCAGGTGACAGAGGCAGCAGCATCTCGCAGAGCCCAGTGGTGAACCATGAGCTGCAGCAGACACAAACACGTGTCTGTAAATCAGCTCCTGGGAGGGGCTGCCTGAGCAGGGAGGGCCCTCTCTCCTCCTGGTGCTGGCTTCTCCCAAGCTGTGAGCACAGCACCCAGAGCTCTCACACCCAGAGCTGTCACCTACACACCACAGCATGTCACACTCATGCCTTTCCTCCTCCCTGCTGCTCTGTTTAGACAGTGCACAACCCAAGGCAGATAGAGCAATCCTCCCTTGTGAAATCATGGATGATCCGTGCTCCTTGTTCCATTAGGTACGGTGTGGGAAGAGTAGTTTTGTGCTTCATTTAGCACAAGAGACAGAGGGACCTTGATTAGATCTCTCCTGCAATGCATCTCCTTTCTAACTGTACATTAAGGCTCCCTGCCCAAAATCTCCAGTGGTAGCTTATCCCTCTACATTAGAGCATTTCTCCTTAGCACTGATACCACAGCTGAGGCAGTACCAATATTCATAACTGCAAATAACAGAGTCCAATATATTTGTAGGCTCAAGCTTTCTAAATTTTTGATAAACTATTTAACAGCATTTCTTAGCTTGAGACAAGATATTGATGATGTTCTGACAGCTGGTAGCCACTACTTCCTCTAACATCTGAAGCCAGGAGGCAAGATAAAATATATGAAAGAAAAATACCTGAGTGTGTCTTTTATTGAATATCACTTGACAGGGATCAAAGGATTTCTTAATAAGTGCATAGATTTATTTTACATTAAAATAATTTGACCTGTAAAATGCCCTTGAAAGTGCCTGATTTGCAGCTCTAGAGATGCAAGCCCTATGCATATAAGCAAATTAGGGGTAGCATGGAGCCAGGCAAGCTACACTGCCTTGACAGCCTGTGAGAGTCTGACTGGGGCCAAAAGGAGAGTTAACTTGATGGTAATTCTGTTTCCAAGCCTTTGATGACAGTAATTCAGTCACCAAAGTACATCCATGACCTTCAGGTGAAGGACCCCTCTGTTCCTGTATTTCAGACATGGATGGATGGGATGACAAGCCTTCAGGAGAAGGCAGAAGCACAGGCAAGCACACTTCCAAATTTCCAGTGAGCTCATTAACTAAGACAGTCAGTACCCAGCCAGTCTGCTCTGCCCAGCAGCAGGAATTCTCCACTTGCTCATATTAATAGCAACCAAAAGGATAGGGATTGGATTAAAAGCACAAAAACATACATCAAAACTACAGATTTATGCCCTTAGAAAACAGCAGTGCCATGACTCAGTGCAAAAGAAAAACTCCAACTTACTTCTTTCGCTGCTCAGCCAAGGAGCTGCCTCTTGTCTGTGCAAACATGTCAAAGTCATCACGAGGATTACTGTGCTGGAGGGAGCTGAGTGTGCCACTGACACTGTTTGTGCCCAAGTCTGCAACCAGAGAAGAAAAAATAGTGAACCAGTGAAATAATAAAGCACCACCATCATTAACAGCTGCAGCACTGAGGACAGTTTTGTTCAAAAATGGCTGGAGGATGCTAATGATGTGTTCTTAAAAGAGAAATGTAGAGATTATCTAACTCATCCTGGAAGCACCACTCCATAAATGCTCCTCATCAAGAAGCCAGCATTTGGGAATTGGTGTGAACCTGCTGCCAATATCCTGAGGTATTTACTGGTCACTAACACAGTCCAAACTTTTGGGCATGGACAGTTGTTTCCTCACAATGTTTTTCTCAGTTACTGACTCTGAAACCAATACTTTCAAACAAAGGGATATAGTATTGATGCAGCGATGAAAGAGGTGGAGAATCTTCAGTGAAACCCAGTGATCCAATCACAAAATCTTTGATTTAATGTAAACCACCTAAGAGTTTCATAAAACCTTCCACCCAAAGGTTTCAAATATTATTTTTAGAAGGGGAATCAAGAACATTTACCAGGCTGATTTCACAGAGAACTATAACTAAGCAGAAATAGAAGTAGTAGTGTAAGTTCTGCCACGAACAACAACCTGCACCCTTTCCATCAGTTTCCCCTCTGATTAATAAATCCCTCCCTTTGTGCCAGGTTGGTTCTCAATTGCAGATTGCCACAGTGCAGGAGAGTGGGAATGCCTTCTAATCCTCCTGTAAGCCAAATACCCAAATCTTTTGGAGGCCACATGATAACATTAATAAGTAGTGGAGAGCATGATCTAGATCAGGCACTCACCAAGCCCTGCAAGCTGTGAAGAAAGTGAAGATGGAGGTGCTGAGTTTCCGACCATTGGGCTCACCACAGCTGGAGAGCCAGGACCCAAATCTATTAAATTATCTTCTGTCACCTCATTCAGTACCTGCCAGGAGACAAGAAACACAGATGTTACACATGCCAGAAATTTCTTCTTGCAGTATAACATTAAACATCACTATTTTCCACACTAGGTATAAACTGTTTTCAGAAACAAAACCTCTTTGTTGTGACTAAAGTGTCAATATAGAGTCTTTGCTGAAGTTTGCATCACACTGCAGAAGTGGGAAAGCGAAATAAACAGAGGAAATGGTTATGAATGCAGAATAGAAAACCCAATAGAAGTACAGATTTATCATGAACTCAGACCTTGAATACTGTAAAACAACTACAAAAGAGTTTTCATTTAAAGAATAATTAAAACTCTTCAGCTTGGGAAGGGGTTGCTTAAATAGGAGATGAGAGTGGTTCCTAAAATTATGACTAGCGTGAAGAAAATTAACCTGAACAATGCTATTGCAAGATACAGTGAAGAAAAATTAGGTGAAGCAAACAAAAATCATTAAGTGACTTGATCAAATGTAAACAAAATATTTGTTACATATAAATGCAAAATAAATATGTAAACTTATAGTGAAACTACTGAACTTACTGCTTAAGGACACTGTGAACTCCTAAAGTCCACACGGACTCAAAAGCAATCAAAAAAGTTAATAGAGGAATGAGAATCCATCAAGGATTGTAAACACAGAGATGTTTCAGTGTGAAGCGACTTCCTGAGCTAAAAGTTGTTTCTTGGGGTTTGCCACATTCTTACTTTTCCTGGCATCCACCATTAGCCAGTACAGGCAGGACAAGGGGCTGGGCAGGTAAAAGGTGTGAGCTGCTGAGAGAATCAATGGAGGGAGGTACTTACTCCATTGCTGGCATTCTGTGTTGAGCGTCCTGATCTGTATCGTTCAAATCTGTTTAGGACAAAAAAAATCAACCCAAAAACCAACATGGATTATCAAAGCCACTAGTAAATAATAAAAAATATGAGTTTATAACCAAACCATGACATGCTTGCCACTGAACTTAGTTTTCTCTGGCTCCAAAGGGAAACCTGAAAGCTTTAAGTCCAAGTTAGGGCAAAGGGGGGATTGCTGAGAAGTTGCACTCTTGGCAAAGGTGGATTTTAAGTTGACTAATCTGATCTTGCAACACCAACATGCTTGAAAAACACTGCAGGATTTGTCTTTTGGTTCGGGAGGTTTTTTAATCATTAAGTGCTTTGTGACAGACTGTTGTGTGAGCCAAGGGACAGGAGGAACTGCAGCAAGATTAATGCTCACAGCTCAACAAGCCAAGCACCACAGCTCATCTCACTCCCACTTACCAGCTCCCTCTTGCTGCAATAATGTAAATGAGGAGCCATATGTGTGTGGCACAGCCCAACCCAGGCACACGTGGCACGAGGGACAATGAAAAGCAGATCCACTGCTTAAAACATCCTGAGTCGTCTCAAAGATGGTCACAGCTTATGCTCAAATGGGTTGGTACTTTCCAGCAAGGAAAAGTAATGATGTTGGATAAAACCTTCATACTTCTAAGGAGAAGTCTGGTTAGTCAAGCTCTGATCTCTTCTTTACCCTGTGCATCTGGGGCCACAAACTTAAACCCAGCTTTTATCGAAGTTTTCAAGGGCAGGCTGGATGGAGCTCTGAGCAACCTGGTCTAGTGGAAGGTGTCTTCACCCATGGCAGGAGGGCGGATTAGATGAGTTTTGAGGTCCCTTCCAACCCAAACCATTCTGTGATCCTGTGAACTCAAAACAGCTGGGAAACTACCTGCTCCCATGGCCTGTCTGAGGCCGGTCTGATCTCCTTCCTCACCGTGGAAAAGCATCATGATTTCTTGGAGGTTTGAATTTTTCCAAGTAGTTTCAGAAGCAGTCTCTCTTTCCAGCAAAAAGCCCATAATATTCATATAATCCTCCGGGTTTTCTCCCAGATGGACAAAATACAACAGGGAATGTCAAGCAAACTAAAATGTTTTCTTAATGTAACAGAGGAAAACACAGACTTAAAAGGCAGCAAAACCAAATTCAGGCCCAAATTTCAATTTTAGGAAGCTGTGGGTGTTTGCTATTACTGGAAATCCAACTCCCTTTGCTGGAAACCTAAGACACCTCCCACCTCATTTCTCACCAAAAGGCTTCTGTTCATTTACATCCCAAGGCTTCACAGCAAAGGCCAGAGCTCCTGCTTGAGTCACTGACAGAGCTTGGTCCCTGTGCTAGAAATCAGCATGATGGATTTGGAGCTTTTGGAATAGCAGAGGAGGAACTAGAATTTACTGAATGCTCAGACCAGTGCAGCTATTCCACCACAAATGGCTTGCTAACATCACTCATCTCCCCTTTCATGAATAATGACTACAAACACATCAGCCACAGTCAGCAAAGTCGCAGATGGGGGGAAATAGAAGAAATATTAAGGGTGACCAGACTAAACCTCAGTGATAGTTGCACTGTGCCACTTGTAGAATCCTGCTTGTGCATGAAACACACACCACTTCACACAAAAAGCCAGCGTTTGTTTCAAAGTTTGCCCCATCTCCTCTGAACGAGGAAATCAAAGGCAAAATCGAGGGCACCGAGTCGTCTTTGCAGCCTTTGCCGTGACAGCACAAATTCACAGATCTGGAGTCTAATTTATTTTTAAAGGCTTGAGAAACAAAGCCCTGTGCTAAGAGCAAGGAACAAAGGGTACTCTTTAGTGCCTCGCTCCCCAGGCCTGTCATTAAGGGGAAGATTAAACTTTCCCAAGACTGCAGCATCACGTGTCACCTCTTGCAGCAGATGTGCCTGACAGCGCCTTTGTCTGACATGTCGAAAGTCCTGTGCCCCAAGTCCTGTCCCTAGGGATGATTCCTACAGACCAGCTCTTCAAAACACTAGCTCTGCACAAGACAGGCTTTTTTTCTTTTTCAAGATTTTAAGTGTTACTTAAAAATAAGCCCTTTGCATGCACAATGCTCCCGCCCACCTCAGGCTGCTCCCCCTGCACCAGCACTGGGACTGGAAAGCTCAGAGATCAGAGGGCAGAGAGAGCTCACAGGAGCCTCCCTAAGCCAGGAAGCAGCACAGAGATTTGTGCAGAGCCCAGGCTAACAGGGGAACTAGTGAATGTGCTGTGCTACTTTTGATCCCAAGTCCCTACACTTGTACAACCCTGCACAACAGGGACTTGCAGATTCAAGCTTCTGCATTCAGAGCATTTTCACAAGGTTGCCTTGCATTTTATGGATATGCCCCACAAAAATTCAATGCATCGTACAAAAAATATAATCATAGTATAAAAAGAATCAACTGAAATGGGAATGTTGCCATGTAAGGCCATAAAAACCCTGTGTAAATGGTTCCTGTGGTTTGGTTCTCTGTGTCATGTTGGACCCTTGGCCCAGAAGGCCCAATTTCACCAAATGACCTATTTATTATTTTTTTAGTGAAAACCCTGAATGAATGTAAATGGTTGCTGAGAGAGATGCCCCACCTTTCATATCGGAGGAAGACATTATTTAAATCATCATTCACGTGCAGCAGCTCCTCTGTGACTTCTTCATTGGACACTCGTGAGATAAGCTCCACAATTCTCTGCTGCATGGCTCTGCAGGTTCGGTTCAGTTCCTAGGAGGAATGCATTGTGCACACACAGTCTGATAAGCAACAAGCAATAAGTCGATTTAGCTGAGCTCTGTTCACAGCCAAACATATCCCCCAGCTGAGAAACACTAAGACAAGTTTATCTTTGCATGATTAAATGTCACCCAAAAGCACATCTAATCAAACGCCCTTCTAGAGATGATGGCATAAAGCCTTGAGAGCCTATTCACAATTCAACTTCCTGATTCTTCTTTAACTCTGAGCACTTCAGAGAATAAATAACAGTATTTTAGTCATCTGTTTTAAGAATAAAACATGTTAATACAACAGCTTCCCAAAAGAGAGCTTTCAAGGAAAATTCAATCTGCTCTTTTTGGCAGTATCATCCTTAAAAACTATATGATGTGGATGGTGGAACATGGGGGGAAAAAGTTTCATCAGGGCTACCAAAAGTACTAAGTGTGTGCTAGGAGGAGAAGTGTTGGCAACACAGAACTTACCAACTACAGAGAACATGATGAGGGTAAAGACAAACCAAGAAGCAAGAGCATGAGAAGGTGAGTGTTCCACACACCCTCCAGCACTGAGACACACTGAAATGTTTCCTTCCACTGAGCAAGTGCACGGACGAGATTTCACAAAGGCAATGGGGAGTTTCACAAGAACATCTTAAGGAATGCAGAGTAAGGATGTTTATTTTAAAAGACTCTCATCAAGAAATCTAGATTTCAGTTTGCCTAAACCAGGAGTTCTCGTGCTTCCAGGACACCTCTTCCATCACCAATTACTTAGCAGAATTCTGTAGTCCTGAAAGGCCTCAAGACCAAAGGTCAAACTGGTCTGCTGAGGAGAACTGCAAGAAGAAATGTGACATATGGCAGGGTGCCTCTGATCAGGCCAACGGTTTTACTTCAATAAGCACTGACATTCCAGCTAAAGCATGTCCCTCTGTCATGTTCCACTCCTCCCAGCTCCACTTCACAGCAAAAATTCAGCACTAAACAAGGATGACTTGTTGGTACACAACCTTCAGGATGAAAGCAAAAATGTGTTTGTTTTCCTTGCATGGTCTGACATCCTAAGCTCTGGATAAATTTCACCTAGTGCAATCCAGCTGCCTTAACAGCTTGAGGAATGTGTTCTCCAATGTCAGTTTTGATCCCATCACTTTCGAAGCAGATTGTGACATTTCAGAGGTTTGTTTGCTGCCTTTCCAAGAGGGCTGACAATACCTATCTATTCTGCTCAGAGCTGGCTCTTTTGCAGGCTGTTTACATTTGATTGTTGGAGAAAATGTCAGGAATTATTTAAGAAGGAGGGCTATATAAACCTCAAAGCAAGGAGTTCTTGCATGCAGCACCCAGCTCTCAAAAGACTAACCATCATTTGTGATCAAAAATGGGTTCTCCCCAGCTCTGTGATTCAGATTTAGGCTGCATCAGTCACAGAAGGGAACCAGCTGCAATAAAGAATCATTGCTGTCACTCCATTTTATGATCAAGTTCTTTCACCTTAAAGCTGTGCTCTAAGGTTACACTGTCAAGATGCTGGTGGTTGTTTCTTGGTGTAAGCAAACTGTTCGATTTCGGCCTGTCACTGTTTCCTGGAAGCTGCTTTTGTTTTGAGCACTTCGACCCAAATGGGCAATGACTGAAAGGCTCTTTATTGCAAAGCCTCTCATCAGCTGCCATGATGGCTCTGAGACAAACAGACAATGCCACTGCATGGGAGAGACCAGTTTTTGGATGGATTTCAAACTCTGATGTATCACAGAGAGCAATTCCCTGCCTTCCTCCGAAGGGATTGCTGTGGGAGCCCATCCTCCCTGCTGGAGGATGAAAACAGAAGGCTATTTCTGAAGCTGTGGAAAGGCAAATCCCACATTAAGGGCAGCAGCTGGAATGTCAGATCACAATGTTCCTCATCTGTGCTCCTCATCTGTGGGACACTGTGACTTTCCTCAGCTAAAAGGCCACCCCACTACCACTGGCCATGGGAAATAGGTGTGAAGCCAGAGATATGAGCTGGATTTATACTGTTTTCCCTCTTGAGATGCACAGTGCTGCACTGGACTGAGATTTTCCAGCAAAGAAATCTCTCCTGATTACCCAGTCTATCCCTCTGGACACCATGGAATTTCACCTGAGCACCTGCATTAAGACACCAAGCCCTCAGGAAAACACATCTTCTGGAAAGACAATTAGCTCACAGATAATATTTCAAGGGGCAGAGAAGCCACAGACCCTTAGCATTATTTAGTCCAGATGGAAATATGGAGAGTTTTTTCCTACATGGTGACTGGGAATGTTTTGACACTGTACAAGTGGTGATGGGAGGTGTAAAAGAAGCAGGACTGCTCTGGGCTTACAGAACCTGTGGCAATTCTAAAGCTGCTTAGTGGTAAAGGACACCTGATACTCAATATTGGGAAAAATTTCTAGCTACACAAACAGGAAAGCATTGGAACAAGCTTCAAGGGAAGTCAGGAAATCCTTGTCACTGGAAGCTTTAACAAATGAAGAAAATCAAAAGATGGCACTTGCCAGGGTCAGACACAGCTCACATCCGTTATGAATCCAAGCATGGGCTGTGAAGTGAACTACAAAAACACACCCCCCAGAGATACACAAGCACAGAAGGGATCAGAATCATATTTTCTAGGAAACTTACCTGGAGTAACTCGAGGTCTGAGGAATCCTCTTGTCCAGGTACCATTTCTGTCAGCATTTCAGACATCACTTTTGTATTCCCACGAACAATATCCAGCTCACTGCGCAGCCGGGCAATCTAAATTGGGGTAACAAGACAGCAAAACATTGCATAATCTTTTGGTTTAAGCAGTTCATTTTCAAGAACTGACTTTGAGATATCTCTGGTTCTGTCTGACTTGATATCTCAGGCTCCAGACATTCTAGCAGGAAAAAACCAAAAAAGATAAAAAGTTTTCTCAGGAGAAAAGGAAGAGAAAAAGAAAAGAATTATCATCACAAACCCAGATGTGCTGTGTCTGTGTGGAAGGGAAGCAATTGCAAACAGCACCTAAAGCCAGACCTTGGCTGTGGTGCCTCACTCCAGTGTGGAGAAAGATGTACATATTTTAAGTAGAATCTGTGGCTCTGAAGTTATCATTTTGCAGGGAGAAAAGAAAATCCTGTATTAGGGCATTTGCAAGGGCTTGACTTCCTGCATCTGCAAGAGATTCTGTGCCTTGAAAGGAGAGGGGCTAATGGGAGTATCTGCTAAGATACTGCTGAGCAGGCTGGACCAGCAGATTGTGCTGTCATTACCAGGCCACACAGACACATCCAAAGACCAGATTTTACAGTATAACAGGAAGAAAGATTAATAAGTAGAGCCAGACTTAGGAGACCAAGTCCAAAGATTTAAAATGAAAGTTCCTCTGCAAATTAATTTCTAATTTGATTTGCTGAAAGAGTCTCACTCAAAAGAATCAACATGCCAATACCTGTTCAGAATTAGCAGTGATGGGACCAGTCACACTCAAGGCTGGGGCCTGAGGAGCAGAATACGCCGTTGGAGAGGACGAAGAGTAAGAACTGGTGCTCATCCTTTGCTGAGACTGGGAATTGTGCATATTTGCTGCAGGATCAACTTCAGGAACACTCTGCCACATCAGAAAGACAGGAGTTCAAAAGCTGAGCTGGGACAGCACATGCTTTGTCAGCAACCTCAGGCCAAACAGGCTCAAATATAGAACATAATTGCACCTTGTGGGAAAGGTCAGTGCAGCTGCTAGAAGAGACTGGCAGCTCCAAAAATCTTCCATGCCCATATATTTTGACCCAACCCACAAGCATTTAAGTCCATTTACTTTTACAAGAAAAGTGAGATGCAAAATAAAAACAAGAGCCAAAGAGAAAGAATGATAAATTATTTTAAACTAGGAATAAAGTTGCAGGCTTCCAAAAAAATGATGAGATACATAGATACTGAATTTAATTAACCTTGACACAAGAATTGTAATCTCTCAGTCCTTGATCACTTGCATTTGCTGCTTCAAAGATTCATTAACTTCAGTTTTCAGAGTGAATAATCAGAACACCTGTGATCATTAAGTTACTTCCAAGCAGCAGTTCTGTCAACTTTCCAGATCTAACTTTCCAGAGGTGTAAAGTTCTCACATTACCGTGGGATCAGAGAGATTCAGACTCCATACACCCCTAACAGACAGGCAGACCTTGGCTCAGGGTTATCACCAACAAAAGCAACCACTCTTTTGAGCAAAATAAGTAAATCTCAATCATAAATCCTGCTGGGCTCTCTTTGAATAAATTAGTTGCGTTTGTTTGGTGGTTTTGTGGTACTCTTGTAATAATAATAATGTTACAAACTCTTTCTCTCTTCTCAGATTGATGACTGACTCAAGGGAGGAGATAGCTTATCAGTCTGGATTATGCCTCTCTTACATGCCCTTTCACTATTAAAATGTCCTTCCAGGAGTAAGAAAATGAGCCAAATTCAGAGAAATAGGAGGGGAAAACCGAGTAGTTATCCAACTATTTAGATATCCTAGGAAAACACCCCCAGAACTGGAAGGCTGCAGCTTACCCTCTGTGGTGTGTGTATTGGAGACAGAGCATCAAGATCTGCCATGGGGAACTCGATGCCTTTCCTCTTGAGTTCTTCATAAATATGCACTACTCCAGTTAAATCGGGGCTACTTCGGAAGGCATCAGCCCAAGCCTGGAAAACACGAGGGATTATCCATAAACCTTCCAAATGAAGCTCCACCCTGACCTCAGATACTGACTGTAAAAGCTTTCATGGATTTCAGCTTCAAAGGAAAGCTGGAATCATCTGACCTGATTGAAAAGGTCCTGCAAATATTACAACAGTCACCTATGCATTTTATCCAGATGTAAAATAGACAGGAACCCAGTGCAGAGTAGCTGTGAGTAGCCCCTGACATCATCAAAATCCGTGAACATACATGAGAGTCTCTTCCTATCTCCTCTCCTCAGCAGTGATTGATGCTGATCTTTTCTGGCATATTGTACAGCAAAAGACCAACCAAAAAAGGTCTGTGTGAAAGATTCCACCAAAATTCACAAAGCTGTAAAATAATCTTAAGTAATCTCCATTCACTTTGTGAAACATCCTCATTTGTTGCCAAAGGAAAAACACAGCCATCAAGTTGTCTTCAATGTTTTATTTGGACCAGACTTAAACTTTAAAAAAAATTCCTTTCTGAGGTTCTTGTGAAAAAGACAGTCCCCTGAGCAGCAGAACTAACGACACCTGGGTTCTGACAGAGCATATCCAACACTCAGACACCCCAGCGTGGCACAAAGGACAAGTTTAAAAGAGAGAAATTCCCACAGCCAGAACATTCTTAATATCTCTCCTGTATGAATTCTCTGGTGTCTAAAAAGACTTCAATTCACATTTGAGCTCTTCCTTCAGTGGGAGTACTAAGTGCTTCTCTTGGCTAGCCAGCCTCCTGCACTTACAAAGCTGCTGGGAGCACAGTATGCTGAAAGCCTCAACCCCTTTCACTTGTGTTGGAAATTAGCCAAATATTAAAAATGTAGAGGAAGGAAAAACTGAAATATTATGACTCAATTAAAAAAATGAAGCATTCCACAAGCCCCCACATGTGTGGAGCAGAGTATCAGTGAGCTGGATCCAGAACTACTGCGAGACGCGTGTGTGGGCTCTGAACTTAATTCATTTACTCATCACTTTTACACTCGTTCTTTGACTGTTTTTACTTTAAAAGCTCTTTGAACCACTTTTTATATTTGAGAGGACGGAAATCCAAGAAAGCAAAGTAAAATAAGAAATAATATTCATTTTTAACTTGCTTTCCTATCCTGTTCAATTCTAAGAAAAAGCATTTCCTACCATCTGTGCCCAGGAGACAATCCATTATCAGGTGCAAGCAGACAATCCTGGGTTTTCTTCTCAGCTTTGTTAAGAGTAAATTAACTGCATCAACTGTTCTGATGCAGTGCAAGCCCAAACAGCCCTGCTGGAGCCAGAGAAAACAGCTCTGACAGCACACAGCCATTGTTTCCTTGGACCTGACTTTCCAAAACATCTCCAGTTCTGATAGGGACTTTGACTGCACAAGTAACTCCACCTTTGCCATTTCACTGCCTTTTCAATTTACATCAGAAGCCATCTAGAATGATGCTTCTACATAATGGTGTTCACCACTCCAACTCCTACTTGCAAGCAAAAGTGAAAAGTGTTAGGCAAGGGATGTTCTATTTAACAGTCATCACTCAAAAGAAACTTAAGAGGCAAAAATATGCTGCATTCTGCCCCCAGTTTTAATGAAGCTTGTTTGTCCTGGAGGATGTACTAATGCATCCCCTCTTTCATTGGCTTCCCATGGATTTTGCAAAATTATCTCATTTCATCTGCACTCCACCTTTTAAAAGTAATCTCTCTTCTGCAATTCTCTTCCCTGGAGAAAGGAGGCACTTTCATTTGTATTCTTCTTCACCTGAGCTGGGAGCATTATCTACATTAGTGTGTCTCAGAGGTCACGAGCAGGACAGGCACTATTGTCCTAAGTGCTGTCTACACACATTGTAAGACAATCCCTGTCCTAGACAGCTTACAATCCAACTAGGCAGCTGCAATATTAGCTCTGCTTTATGGATAAGGAGCTACACTAGAGCTTAGGAGACCTGACCATTGTCCAAACACAGGTAGGACAGAGGAGAGAATGAATTCAGAGCTTCTAAGACTTTGGGCCTTCAGGATAAATACTTCAGATATTTCAGGATAAATCCCACTTGGATCCTCAGTGTACCCAAACAGATCAATTAAATACCATTGTAAATCCAGCCCCTAAATCCAGGACCACCCCAGTGTTTGGACAGGCAAGCTCCTCCCAAGGGCACAGCAACAAGGAATATTTCCAAGGCCTCCTAGCAAAGTGAAGAAGGAGGGATAAGCACTATATAACATAGATGCTAATTCATGTACACTGGGAAATAGGTTGAGAAAGTGAGACACAAGATGCTCAACATCTCAAAACAAGTCTCTAGATAAGAAATTTATGCAGCTTTATCTACCCTTGTTATGGAAAGGCCCATGAATGCCACAGCTGTGTGGCTGAAGACATATGCTGTTTGTACAGCTCTCTCCATGCTTCCAAGTCTGGGCTATTAATCAGCTCATCTCTGTTCTTATTAATTCCCTGATATCAAATTGGATATAGAAGGACATAAGGACAATGTTGGTGGGGCAGAGCTGAGGTCATCCCTCTGGGACAGGGTTAACTCCAACCCCAGGGAGCACAGGCTAAGCTGAGTGAAGCTGTCACAGGGTATTTTGGGAGTGTGTGTCCATAGGGCACCTGGGATGAGTGACTGCAATCACTCTTCCAAACTTGTCAGGCAATCTGGAAAACAAAGTCCCCTACCACCTCCAGCTAAAGAGACATGAACAGAACCCACCCACAGGCAACCTTCATAATAGTCAGGCTTTTCATATCAAAAGGCATTTAGTACCCAGAGAGAGGCTTTTAGCTCTACTGCACTAAGTCTCCTCAGATAAAGCTCTGTTTAATACACTGAGGCAATGACTGTGTCTTTCTGATCATGCTGCAAACAGTCCCATCTTAGCTGCATTCATGACAGGGAATCCATTTAAACCCAGAGCCCAGTAAAACCAACATTCCCTAAAACAACACGGAAACACACCCGATTTCTCTTTATGGGACAGTTTTTAACCTCATCTCCTGGTCACTGCCTGCATCCACTCTCCCACCAAAGCAGGGAGAAACCTGAGGGCTCAGTCAGATGCACAAGAATTGCTTTTAATAATTTCATTAATTTTATGCTATTTTTTTTAAAAAGCCATAAAATCATATACCAGAAATAAAAGGACCCCCACAGACCCTGATGCAATGCCCACTAATTCCACCATCCTACCTATTTCCTGTTTGAAAATCACTTATTTACATTGTCATGCTCTAAGGATGCCCTATCCCTGTATCCAAATAAGAAATAAAGCAGCAGAAATCCAAGTGCATGCTTTGCCATAAAAATCAGAAGTATATCTGGCAAATGATGCTGTGCATTTGTAAATACCTCCCACAAGGAACACTGCAGCAGGTTTATATCATTTTAAATACGCAGTGTCTTTTAGTCTCTGGTGTACGCAGTAGCCTGTGGAAGCTTAGTGATAAAGCTTCCTATAATTGTCAGATTTCCTCCAGGCAGGCACCAGTGTTTCCTCATGTGTGGCTAATGGTTTGTGGAATTAACACGGCTGTTTATTGTTGTGCTGCACAGAAGGAGAAGTGGCAGACAGGCCCATGTCTGCACTTCCCACTGCAGGCAAGGATGTGACAGCACGCTTTTACTGCACAATAACCAGAGAAAAGACACCAAAACCATTTCAATTCCTATATGGTCATTTACTTTTCTATAACCATCTTTGAAAGGAATGCAGAATGCTTTCAAATGGAGAGAAAAAGCTCCATTTTCCAGTCAGGGAAACAGACACAGAAAGCCAAGTGTTCTGCAGCTGACACCAAAAGCACAATCCTCTGAAATCTCCTGGCCTCAGATGACAAGCCATTCACTGAGGCAAGTCTCCAGCTTCTAGATATGACTGTTAAATTGCAAAAACATCCATTTACCTTTTAATAAATCCTCCTGTTTTAGAATCCAGACAGCTCTCCCTGGATAAAATATCTATGTGTGTACATGTCTGCTTTTTCACACCAATTTGGATATATTGTTTGAGTTTATATATAAAAAACTTGCCACATTTTTAACGATGACAGCATGTTTAGTGATGCGTAGCATCCAAGCAGACAGTCCTTATTTCAGGCAGCAACATATGGAGGCAGAGACAAGCTGTGTACCTGAATCAGTGCTAGGACTTTATCCTGTACTATAGTGGGGGGGTTGTTCTTGGGTGAGATGATTTTCACCAGAACGCCATCGATGAAGTCACGGTTTGCCACCAAGACATGGAAGCGATGGCCACAGTTCTTCACACAGGTCTCCAACACCTACACACAGAAAAAAAAAAAACAACATTCATTTTTGGAGGAAAGCTTGATCACACACACAGAGCCTGATTTTTTTAATTTGTTTTAGATTTTTTTGATGGAAGGACGAGAAGATAGAGGGAAGTTTATTCTTGTGCTCTTACTACTTCTCTTCTTCCCCAGTTTTGCCAAATAAACTTCTCTACACACTTAGCTGTACCTCACCCACTGTTAACATATTGGGAATTTTTGTGATCCACCTTTCCTGTTTTCAAGGTAAAGAAATAGGAAGTTTCTTCATCTTCAAAGAAGAACTTTCCAGCCGGTGCAGCTGAACAGCCAAGTACACAGTAGCACATCAGGAGCAGGTAAGACAGAGGACATCCTGTCACAGTGAGATATTACCGTGCTGTGCCACTCCACCATTTTCTATGTGCCTGGAACACAGCTGGACCCAGTTGCTCCGAGCTATAAGCCATGTTTTAGAGTTGGGAATTCAGGTGAATGATCTTCACTCATTCAAAACACTCCCCTGCGAATGCTCTGACAGGTTATACTTTGACACATTTTCCCCCTGCAACCTAGCTGGAGGCACCTTCCACTTGCCATTCAACTGCCATGGAAGAACAGCTGTTGATTTCTCTCTGAAGAACATGATTAGCATGGAGATAAATCCAACACGTCACTTCTCCTTACAGCCATGCCTAATAACCACTGTGACTCTGCACCGAGGACTCTGTAATTACTCTCCTCCTTCAGCTACTTTCATCAGCCATGATGACACGGGCTCATTCCTGATGGATTTTGCTCTTTCCTGCACAATGGATAATCTCGTGGTTTGGACTTTGGTAATCTGTCAAAGTGACAATCCAGGATAGGAAATGGCAAGAAGACAGAAAGTACGGTTACGCCTCGTCAGGGAGATGCAACAAGAGCTCCCTGAAAGAATCATACAGATCACCTCCCCACAGCAGGATAACTGGATCTAGTTACTGCCAGAGCCAGCCCAGCACCCCACTCAGGAGGGCTGCACTACCCAGGAAACCTCCAGCTAAAGCCATCAGCAGGAAAGGTCACTACTAAATTATCCCACACCTTAGCAGTGCTGCCTAAATGCACAGAATATAATTTACACTTTATTGAGTGAAATTAGATCAGCATAAATTAATGCGTTGTCTCCTACAGAGATTCATTCACAAGGGAAATTGTGCATCAGCTACTTATGAAGCTGAAAATATGGCAAGTTCATCATCCTCACTTGCAAATATGCCCACAGCTGTTGCCTTGGAGTGGAGGAATGGTTGGACACAGGGAAATGAGAGTAGAAAGGAAAACCTCTAAGAGTAACAGACCCATTTGAATCACATTAACTTTCCTCAGTCAGTACTTGGGATGAATAAGAGCCACAAAAAGAAGCAGAAATCAATTGAGTCAGAAGACTGCTATGCAAAGCTTCCAGCAGCTCTCCCCAAGGAAGTGAGGAGGCAATTGGAGAGAAGAAAAGGGCAGAGCAGTGGCTGTTAAAGGAAATAGTGTGTACATTCAAGAGAGTGCCAGGAAAAGGAAAATGAAAAAAGGGTTCTGCCCTTTGAGGCATTCCAGCCTGCCCCCACTCACCGTCAGTGCCAGCATAACCTCTCTGTAATTTTTGTTTCCATTCAGTCTCTTCTTCAGCGCTCGAATGGCATCCTTGGGCCTGAAGGAGAAACACACCATTTTAAACAGACAGCTCAGACAGGCTTTTCACATCCCATAAACTGTGGGAAAATGAATCCTTTGCCATTTCCAGCTGGACATAAGCATGTGGGTTAACTTCAGATCATCTGAGCACAACCAAACCAGGGTCATGGAGAAATATGTGAGGAGACAAGGTATCACAGAAGTCAAGACTGGAGGAATGCCCCAAGTCTCCAAAAATCCAGGCTGTTGATTAGGCAGGGAAGATTGACAGCCACTCTGACAAGCCCAGGGAATAAGAGCAGTGATCAGTTCTCCTGCAGACTGCAAGCAGCAAAGCTTTCTGCTGCTGAAGGAGGTGTGTCAGAAAAGCTGTCTACACAAATAGCTGAAATTAAAGGCATTGCAAAGAGACACACCTGCTGAAAAACAAAGGTGACACCCTCTCCAAGAAGATTTCACGCCAGCCCTCCCAAGCAGGGACTGACCACAGAAAGTATCACAGAATCATTTGGGTTGGAAAGGCCCTCTCAGATCATTGAGTCCAACCATTAACTCAGCTCTAAGCCCACCTCTGTACTATGTCACATGCACATGCTTTTTGAATGCTTCCAGGAATGGTGGTTCCACCACTTTTTGAATGCTTCCAGGAATGGTGGTTCCACCACTTTTTGAATGCTTCCAGGAATGGTGGTTCCACCACTTCCCTGGGCAGCCTGACCACCCTTTCAGTGAAGAATTTTTTTCCTAATATGTCATCTAAATAAGTTCTCTCCTGGCACAACTTGAGGCCATTTCCTCTTGTCCTGAGTCCCACAGGTACTGCATCATACAGAGCAGGAGAGGTCTAAGGAGCAGGAAAAGCAAGGAACTGATCTGCAAACTGCATTCTGCCCCCTGCCTCGCTGCAGCTTCACACGTGCTGATTACAGCTGGAGGAAGATTGTGTTCAGGGACCTTTCCAAGTCTGCTGAAATAGCACATACCCTTCTTCTGTCTCGTTGATAATGTCACAGATCTCCATGTTAAGTGTCCAGTCTTCACTCTGCAAAGAGCCATCTGTGGCCTTTTCTGTAAAGTAAAGAAAAATAAATCTTTTCACATCTTCCTGATTAGGTCTATACCTCAATCCATCTTCAGTTACTCTGAGCTGAAACTATTCAGTAACAGACAGAAAAAAACAAATCCCTGCTGACAGTAAACAATGTCAATCCTTCCATCCTGGTTTTAGGGATCAGCATAGAAGTTTCCAGACAGAATCAATTATCCTTTCAGCCCACATAGATGGGCTGTTCTTCAAAGACTCCTGAATTCCTGGGAGGGTAGGAAAATGTCAGCTAATTCCAATTTAAACTCTTCAGATTTTCTGGCAAGTTATGAGCTAGGAATATATCCCCCCAAACCAACATGACCTCCTCCCTGTTTCAGCAGATAATACCTTCACATGAATTAAGGGAGGAAAAACAGCAACCTGGAGACAGAATTCAAGGAATTTCAGCATGAAAAGACCCACCAGCATGTGAAAACATTTAGCACATAACAATTCAGGTCATGATATCATGACATCTGTCCCACACTAGGTCCCTTTCCATGCTGGGGCTCTGCACATACCTCCCAAACTCTGCCTTCCTCCCAAATCTTCCCTCACTGTTTGTTTGGCAGGTTAAGTCACTCTGGCATCACTCAATTCCCAGGGAAGGATGACCTATAGCACTGTGACAGTGGCAGATGCCAACTGTTGGCATTTTGATTTATGGACATCTGCAAGAATAGCATAACCATAACTTGTAGTAATCAGTTGACAAGAACTATTTCCTCCTTGGGATTTCCTCCTAAATCAATATAGTTCTGTCTAGCAGTGCCTGGAACATCCCTGGAATTTTTCACACTCCTCACTTGCAGCATTCAAATCCTATCTGCTACCCACAGTGAGGAATGATGTCAAGCTGAATGTAAAGCCTCTCACTAGAAAGATCTAAAAAGGGGACCTTTGAGCCAATCCTTCTCTAAATGAGTCTGGGTTTTTCTACAGATCGCTGGCATCCAATGCTGGAAGGAAAAGAGGGCAAGCAAACCCACTTTTAAACATTTCAAAGCAGAAACAAAACCACAGATACCATCTTCTCCAATGACCCTTCTGTCTACACCTAACCCCATTCTGCCCCCCAGAATAAGGCAGATTTTGTTTGGAAAGACCAGGCTCCATGGACTTCATACATCTCTTTTTGTTTACCAACACTGTTTTTCTCCTATGAATATTTCCATCACTGTGACTGAGGATAGAGATGCCCACAGGCCATAATTATGGGACATTATTTGGAGAAAGACTGTGCCTGGGTAATTCAAGTTTCAGTGACTTGTCCACACCAAAATCATGGTTAAAGCAGTTTCACCAAGGAGAGCAATTACAGAAGTTTGAGACAAACCAGACAGCTATGTAAAACTCCAGAAGAAAAAGCTGAACACAAGGGAGAGGACACAATGGAAAAGGAGATTATGGAACAGGAAAACATTTGTTACAGACCTCACTTCTCATCCTGAGAAGCAGCATTGCAAGGGAGGGAGGCTGAAAATCTCCCAGCTGGATCTTTTTCAGCCATCATCACCTCATGGTAAAGTTCACTTTGGTCAATGAAAATTCTTAATGCTTGAGAGATGCACAACTCCCATAATGTCCAATAAATGCTAGACAGGTTACTGAGTATTTTTAATTTACTGCATTTACAGTGCAGGCAGAGCTGTTTAATGTTTTCTAGGATACAGAAATTTATCTTAGTGGAAAGCTTCTTGTAAGAATCACTTCTATTAGTTGCTTTTTGTTCTTATAGTCTACATAAGGTTTTATTGCTATAGAATGTGATCTGCCTTCATCTTCATATAGTCCTTATTTTTTAGGAAAACGTTTTATTTAACATTAGAAAAACATTCAGAGATATATATTTAAAAAATCACTACATCTGATCTGCTAGAAGGTGATCCTCAGAGCAGCAAAGGATTTACAAGCCAAATGCTCCAAAATAAGAGATTATGCCTTAATAGAGAGTATTCCTGAAGCTGGCACATGATTTGTTTCCTTAATCTTAAATTATATTAATGAATTTGTGTGTTCTTGACAGCATTTGGCATCAGGCAGCAACTTAAAAATGTTCATACTCTCTGGTCTGCTATAATCACTTTTTATATATGATTTTGGAAAATGCTGATCCTGCACAAAGTTGTGCTGGCAGCCAATTCACTTGCTGGTCTTGTAAAATCCACAGAGTTAAGGTTTATGTTGACAAAATGTGGATATGGCAGCACTCCACAGGTAAAAACTGTGATATTTTTGAGATGGCAGAGTGAAGAGCTGCAGCACTGTACAGAGGTTAGCACTGGAATGCTCACCTGTGGTCCCTGATAACCTTGGTGGTATTCTTGTTCTGAGATACTCCAAGGAAAACAAAATCCCCTTTCTCCCAAAAATCTTGGTTACTACCTTTTTATTTTTTGCATTTCTGCATACACAGCTGAGACTGTGTGGGTTTAAGACATAACAGTTGCCTTCTTGAGAATTAGTTCTTTTTCCCTTGGGTAATTTTTAATTCGAGTAAGAGTCAGAAGCTAATTTTAGTCTCTTCTTCAGCAACAGAGAGCACACGAACACTTGTCATCTGGAGTTGTGTGTCCTTTATAGGGTGTGTGACCCAGATTTGCTGCTGCAGTGCTCTCTCAGCTGTACAAAGGAGTTCACTGGCTGCAGAAAAGGTTTGGGTGGGATTTGCCTGAAGAGCAGTATTGCGCTGCGACGAATTGAAAGCCTGCTGAGCTCTTCTAGAACCAAAACACAGCAGGTTGTACTTCTGGATTTCTAATAAAACAGCTCTGCCTGCACTCAGCTATAAGAGAATCCCTACCCAACATAGCCAAAAATGCAGTAAAACAAAAATACTCAATAACCTGTCCAGTATTTCATGGACATTTTGGAAAGCTCCTCCTCTTGTTGGTCAAACGACCAACAAGATTAAACAGATTTTGGCAACTGTCACAGAACAGCAAAGGAATGGCACACAAATCATGCAAATCCCCTTTGAGATAGTAATCAGTTCCTTGACTTCTCTCATGCTCGTTAAAAGGCATCAAATTGGCACCAGTTCATTCACACACGGACTCTGGAATTTGACCAAAGGATTCCAGAGTGCAGTAAGAAATGTTAAGAGGGAAGGTGATGAGGAGGAGTTTGCCCTGAAGAGTTTATGGTATAATTTAACTGTGTTCCAGAAGGGCTGGCAGCTCCCAGCCTGGTGCCAAGGGCTCCTTGCACAGCTCCTGACTTGGGAGCAGCTCTGAGCTGGGATAATGCCGGGTTTGTGTCTCACACAGAGACACGACACCACCAGGGAGATTATCAGAAAGTCTCTCTCTGAAACAAGATGCTATCAGTTCCCACCACGTGTCCCAAATTAAAGCATAAATGTTCTGGTGGGAAGAAAGACAATCTGGCACTCCACGCCTGACACACAGGAGACCTTGGGCACTGCATATGCACACACAGCATCAGCTTATCTGTAGTCTGTGAGGAAAAGGAGAAAAAATTGTGCTATTTTTTTCATTCACACCTTCCCTCTGAGATCCAACTCTTGTGGCCGCATTTCCACGCCCTGCCAAATGGCAATATCAGCATTTCCCTGCTGACACTGAAATCTTGTATAATTTACAGCACTCAGAGGCTTCAGCAGTGTAAAGTTCCCAGTACAAACAGTCTCAGTGCACACACCCCCAGCCAAGCCTCTGCCCAAACAACCTGCTCCGACCTGAGATATCACCACAAGGAAATCAGGTCAGAAATTCCCCTACAATCACCACGTAACAAACAGGTTGCACAGGGCAGGGCAGGAATCAGCTTCTAAATGCAGGAAGAAAACAGAAGAATTATTATCATCCATCCTGAAACCAGTTTAAAAGCGACCTCACAGAGAAACACCAACACTGGTTGTCCTCAAGAAGCTCCTCTCTGCTCTTTTCAATCCATACTACTGTTCCATGTGCATGTTTGTACAGCTTTGTACAGCTGAGACTGGAATTCTGACTGCTGGAAGCACTGAGAGCAGCTATTCCAGCCTGAATGATGACAAGACCAGGGTAAAAATCTCTCCAAAAGTCCATCTGTAAGTACCAATAAGCCTTTATGGTGCTGTAGAATGGTCTTGGGAGAAAAGGCAAAAGGGAATGTTAAATGTGGCACTTGCTAGAAAAAACATTAAATGGAAACAGCAGAACTGCTGTTTTCTGTTTGAATATCAGAATCTCATGAATGAACAGACCTTTGTGTTCAGAGAACTCACAGTTTTCTCTCTTGGGTCTTCTCCAGATGTTGCTTCAGAGACTCTTAAATCATACATTTGGGACAAATTATACACACAAAATCACCTTCTGTTGATGCAAGAAACATGCACACCAGTGCATCATGTTACAGAGATCCAAACCCAAGAAAGTTCCAAACCCAAATTTCTCCCTTTCCCTCCAACAGTGTTTGGTGTTCAAGTAGCATAAAACATCTTGGGGTTTGTGGTTGTTTTTCTTTTTTCCTTGCAAGTTCATAAGATTGCAGATCTTAGATCTTTGTCTTGTCTCTTAACAGTCCACCTGCCTACCAGCTGTGCTCCACCACTGAAATTAGCAAATCAAACAGTCAGATATGTTATATTTCACTCTGCATAATTGGGATCAGAAGGAGCCACAGCAGGTTTTTGCTTCCATCCTGCTGGTCTCCCTCCCTTCAATGCAGTGTTGCTCTCTCAGAAGTGAGGGGTATCAGCTGAGGGTAAAAGCAAAATGCTTTTACAGACTGAGCTTTCAGAAAAACAGCAAGAGTTTTGCAAGGCAATGCAAACCAGACAAGATTGCTCAAATGAACCAGACAATGACATCTCTGAGCTGTAGCCTATAGAACTGTTTTACACTTTAAAGCACCATTACATTTTGTGACTGCAGTTGTCTCTCTTGGATCCAATAACTCATCAATGACCCCCACAGCACCATCAATAAGATCCAGGGAAAGACCATACAGAGGCCATGGGAACATATTTCAGCTGTCCAAGTAAAATGAAGATAAGACCAAAGACCCCCAGCACTCACAAAGCTGCTGAGTTCAAGGCATCTCACTTGGGAGATAGACACACTCCAATAACACACTTGGATACTCCTGGACCCAACAGTCTATTCTTGTTTCTCTATATTTTCTTTTAAAAAGACAGTCACGGCCACTTAGACATTATAGTAACCAACAGGAGGATTGTTCCTTTTTATCAAAACGCTCCTATTAAAATATAAATGTGACTCATTCAAAATTCAAGATCAAAACTCAGCTCTGGAGTGACTTACTCATAAAACCCTGCCAGTTTCTTTGTTAGAGCGCACAGCTCCAAGAGCATTTTTCAATTAGCCACCTCACTGCTCCAAGTCCTTTTTCTACATTCCTTATTTCACACTGCTCTGAAAATGCTGAGCTTCACACTTCCAAGGAAAAAGCCAGTCAGCTAGAACAAACGGGCTCGATCTGAACGGCAAAGCACTACAGAAAACGTGATTTGGGTTGGACTGCTGCAGCACCGGCCATCCACTTGTCATGACCACTGTGATTTTTTGCTTGGTTTTTAGCTATGCTCACACTGAAACTCTTTGGGATCAAGTCATTTATCCTCCAGCCATTGTTTTGCCAAAGTTTCTGGTGCTGAATAAATGAATAGTTGGGAATGGCTGCAGAGTCTATGTTAAAATAAAATAACGAGACACTGTGGACATGCACACGTGCAATCCTAATGAGTATTTAGCTCGAGTGCTGTTGGAAGGCACAGCAGTAAACTGGGAACTGTCATTTTCTCCAATTAACTTTCAGGTTTTCTTCTTTTTGAAGGTGCCACCCAAATGCCAAACTTCCTCCAACCTGCTTTCCAGATCACACGTACCTGCAATCATGAATATATAGTAGGTAATTACTGTGCCTTTTAAAGGACCTCACGGTACTCACAGTCATGCTACCACATTCTCGTGATTTAGATATGCTGCAGAAAAAACATCACCCACCATCTCCCACAAATTCAGCCTCTCAGGTACAGGAAACTCCAGGTGATTAACTGAGCATAGCTGCACTGCAGTTCCAGAAGCAGAGCAAGGTGAATGGATTAATAACTATTAAACAAATATTAACAGTTGTACAACAAAGAAAACTTTTTCTTTCATACTCAGATCAGCGCTTCACCTGAACAGAAAAAAAAACAAAACAGAAAGCCTTCAAATAATATCAGAGCAGGCAAGGGAGCCTATCAGCATGGCTCACTTAGTTTATCACATCTCAAAGGTCTTGATATATTTGCAGGGTGTAAAACCAGCTGGACCTTCCCATCTGCAATTGTATTGCACAAAAAAGGCCTGGCAGGTGAACCTGGGCCAGGCAGCTTCTGTACTCAGATGTCTCTCATCTCAGGCATAAATGGTAGTTTAGTCACAGTCCTTAAAAGCATTTGGAAGCTGGATCCCAAGCAGAACAGTATGTTTCTATACAATAAAGTCTTTTGTTATGAATCTTCTTCCTGAAGTTCCCCCATCAGCAGAAATTGTTGCTGCTGACAGCAAACTCCACTGAATGACATGTGTATGTGAGTTGCTCTCTTCCAAAACAGATGGCAGAGAGACACTACTGCTTCTTTAAAACACAGTGAAACCCATCTGACTTCTCCATTCTACAGAGCTTTAGAAACAAAGCACAGTAAAAACACCTTCCTCCCATGCCCTGACACTCATCAGAGCTCACATGTTGACCCATGGTACTGTAAATAGCCGTCCTTCAGAGCGAGGTCATACACAAGCAGCTCCCAGCTCATCAAGCCATTTGCATGATTCAGAGGCACTTTTCCCCAAAATTCAGCCTTCTCTGCACGTTTCCTCATCTCTTTTAGCAGTGACCTTGGCTAGATTCCCACCTCGCTGCCAACCCACGATTTTCAGATGATGGTGCTACTTTACGATTGACAAACAGGGACCTGCTCACGTCAGGAATCGATACGCCCAAGCCTTCAATCAGAAATGTCAAAGCTCTTTTAAAATCTGTGCCCTGTATTAATGGATTTGGATGGATTTGAATGGAGATGTTTGATTTACAGTAGGGGAGCAAGAAATCAATGATCCTTTATGACATGTCACACCTCGTGACAGTGTCCCCTCGTCCTGTTGTGTCGGGGGGATGATGACTTGCCACTTCACAGACATCTGTGATCTATTAGACAACACTTCCAGTAGTTTAATATCATCCCACTCTGAGTGTCCATCTTTCTTCTCTGGATGAGAGGCATGAAAGCATAAATTAAAATCTCCTGGGTGATGAAATGGTCTCCTTCAGATTTGCCTTTTCTAAATTTAACTGCTGCGACGTGTCTATGTGATTCTGTGTGGGAGAATTTATCAGCATGGTGTTGTTTAAACAGGTCAATGCATCATGATGGGTACCCAAATCTCCTCCTCCTTTGAACAGTGTCCAGCAGCCAGTGTTTTATAACAAAATCATCAACATTTAGTGTTTTCCATAGCCAGAATTTAGATTGTAGCTGACCACTCTTGCCAAAGAGTTTTCAACCTGTTTTAGTTTCTCCATGGAATTTGGATGTTTGGAGGGCTACCTCATTTCTTAACTTGGGCTACCAGTTCCTTAGCTGAGAATTTCAGGTATTAAAGCACTGACATACTGGATGAGTAACATCTCTTGCTTAACACCAGAAATACCAAATTTCTTAACAGTTTTGGGTCTCCAAAAAACCCCCAAAAAGCAAACAAAGAAGCTGAAAAAAAATCATCATTTTCCAAATGCCCATTAGTAGCTGAGAATTATTCACACAGACAACCCCAATAATCCAAAGCCAATGATTGCATTAATTTTTCCTAATGCCAAAAAAACTAACTGCTAAAAAAAAAAAAGAGCAGACTCCATTTATCTTACCAGCCTTAACTTATGAATCTCATAGAAAGGGACAGCTGAAAGTAGGGAAAGCAGGCAGAGAGGTATCACAATTCCATATCCCAGCAGCACAACGTGCTATAATCACCATCAAGAGTAAGGAGGTGTCCTGATCTGTGACTATCTTCCCCATTCAGGACTTCAACAGCATCCAGTAATTACAGGTGAGCCCAAAAAAACGACTTTATGAAAAGTTATGGATGATCAGTGTGTCAGTGAGCTATATTTGAAATCTATCTCCTCTTGATGGCCAATTTTGTACTACATGAGTAAAGCAAGTTCTAATAACTCACTTGGGACTTCACTCCAGTACTTACAAGCTACGTGCTTTTCATATTCATAAAACAAAACTAATTGCCTTTCATGGATGAAATGTTCTAAGAATTTTTAATCCACGTCAGCTGCAAACTCTAAAAATCCATCCCCATATATTTCAAACTCCCCCTCCCACCTGCTCACTTGAAACATGTTTGCTGCAAACAAACTATGAGGCAGAAAGAATCATCACACTCCTACATTAGAATTATTTGTATTATTTTTTACAGGTTACTCCTAAAATCAGTTGCCCACATTTTCACATGCTTAAAATAAACTGGATGCACTATTGAGCGAGGGGGAAAACTAGGCAAAATCTCCCATTCCTACAAGGAGGCAGTTACAAGAACAGGTTTACTCCTTTGCTGCAGCGTGCTACAGGAGATTTTTAAGCAAGTGTTCACACGTGATAATTAAAATGTGTTACAAATGAAATGCAACAGCTCTTGCAGTAACTATTCCAGGTGCATGTTCCCACCCCCAGCTCTCCTACAACTATGAAGGTGACAGCTGCGTCCTCTGGAAAACCACAATTATCCCATACATAGAGTGAACTAGACAGAGGAGTCTGCAGCTTTTGAGGGTTGATGGGTCATGTTTTCTAGCATGAAGGCTTCAGTTTGCATTTTCAGGTTTTTTTTCCCTTGCACTGGTCCACAGGATGACACCAGGCCTGTGTAAGAGGCAGCAAGCTCCAACCCCATCCCAAAATCTCCACAGCTTGAGGATCAGCATCTGGAATACACTAAATATTCACCATGGGATGAGGCTCCTCTTCCACTAGGGGACAGGAATTACTTTTGCCAGTGCTGTGGTCACTGAAAGGCTCCACTGCTGGCTGCCCATTCCAAGAAGCCAGGCTTGCTATGCCTGCAGAAGCTTAGCAGATAAACACTTCTAAGCAGTCTCCTCAGAAAGCCCAAGTGCAAATCAGGCAACAGCAATAACAAGATACATGTGTGCAATCCCATCTTGGGGGCTGAGAAATGTGGATTTCTTGGTCTCTAATAACCCTACTAAAAATTCTGTTCCATTTTTACAGCCCTGTTTCTCATGTGCCACTGCTGTAGATAAGCCTGAAAAAGACTGATAAATAGAAAATGTAAATACCAGAAGTTTAGGTCAAGTATGCAAATGCCTATTTTGGAGACTGTCATTTTAATTTTCCCTTAAGTCCCCATTCACCAACTTGTGTTATCTAGGCATACGACTTTGTAAATTCTTCAGGTCAGGAGCTGTCCCAATCCATTTCATGTTCTGCTGCAATTGCCTCTATTACATCATACCATTAGTGTAGCAAAATTAATAAAAATGTAAATGTATCAGGGGACTGCAGCATAATTTTGGAAAATAACTCTCCTGGTTTAACTGTCTTGGACAGTTAAAATTCTAACTAGAACACAGATTTTGAGCAAGGCTTATAAACAGTTTGGCTTATTTAACACGTGCAGCAGGGAGGCAAACCCCAGCAATGAAATAGGCTGTTCTGATGCAGGGTATGGATGGGAGGGTAACTTTCCCAGTGTGAACACATGCAATCTTTTGGAATCTGCAAAGAACCAGCTCCTCCTGCCTGGGAAAGCCATGAGGACGAGCAGCCTGCCCAGATCACTGTGACCAGCCCTACGATGGAGCTTCACCAGCTCTGGCCAAGGTCAGCCTCTCATGGGCATTCCCTCCAGTTTCTGGGTGAATCACGACTTTGTCCACTTCCTTTGGGTTTATTGTTCATGTACACTGTGCACATCCTTCCTCTGAGCCCAGCAGCAGCTCCCTGAGCAACCAAGGACTGCGTAATGCTGCCCTTAATGAAATGCAGCCTTCAGAGGTGCAAAGGCTGAGTGAGGCTGCACAGCCCCAGCTCCCTCCTGGTGATCACCACAGCCAGGAGATGATTCTGCATCCAAACTGAGCTTTGCTTTAAGGAATGCTACACGTGAAATACCTCATTACTCACAGCAAGACTCCAGGCCAATACCCATTAAGGAACCTGGTAGGAAAAAGGGGTTTTTCTACTCATTGGCTATGCCAAGTCATTGGCACGGATGGGGATTTAAAAGGCAGTTTTAATTATAGTAGGTAAAACCCACAGATGATCAAGCTGCAGTGTCAGAAAACCATCAGAACTGAACACTGACCCATTTGGGTTGTTTGCTGAACTTTAATCACTTTCCAAGTCTGACAGCTGCTCAAACTTAATTGCTCATTACACTTGTAAATAAAAACTGATCTCACTCTCTGATTAGCCATCTTATAGTTGCCATAACAACTTCTTGTCTAATAAATGATTTCAGATTTACCATTATTTGTACTAGCAGAAAATTTCACAAAGGTCTGAGTTCGCTCTTTTCAGCAAAATACCCTTCTAATTAAAACCGCCGAAAATCAGTAGAGAAAGGGCAGCTCAAAGATAATGAAAAAAAAACAAGCTATTTACTACAACAGCTTAAATGTGAGCTCAGGGTAACACAAACCCAAATACATGCTGCATCCAGCCCAATCTCTACATCCCACTATCAATCATCTTATTATCATGCCTATATCCCATAACAACTGCTCAGGAAAATACCAGACGGAATTCAGGAAATAACTCGGGTCACAGCGTGGAGACTGATTTCAAGACTCACTCCAGATGAAATATTCCAATAAAATTTGCATATTTTCTCTCCTAATCCTTAAATTAGGAACCAATTAACTGGTGAAATTCCTTAACACTCTGTTAACTGATCAGAGAGCTTTCTGGTGAAAATTGAGGAGTTAAGATCCTCAACAACTTTTATAAAAGGGGAAAGTGTGGAGCCCAACAGATGTCCATGGCTTCAACTGCAATCAAGGAAATTTTGGAGCAAAAGCTACAAAATAGTATCTCATCTATGGATCACTACCATCAAACTTTATTTAAGCAGGACTTCTTGGACAAAACTACTAATTAAAGCCTTGCAGATTTTTTTTAAAAAATTATCTGTATTTCAGTAAATATTTCGTTACCAAAGCTTAGGTAAAATGCTTCTATTTAAACACAGATGTATTTATTAGTCTCAGAAGACAATGCTATAAAATATCTCTCACCTGTAGGCCCAGAATATCATAAAACTTTACAAAATTTGCTGGCAAAGCTGCTGAAGCTTGCAATTTATTTAATATGCTCGAGGTAGTTTTTTGTGTTTCTGGGCAAGGAAAGACACCCCCTTCCTTCCAAAAGGAAAATAAATGCAGAAAGCTATAACTGAGACAAAATAAAAGGTTAAAAAAAAAAAAAGTCAGGAAATACCAGATTTTTAAAAGGGGCTTTCTGCATTTATTAAACTAGGCAAAAAAAGTGATTTTTTTGTTATTTGGATCAAATAGGAAACCAGTCATATTTCTTGCAGTAAATGTATCCCATGAAAATAAAGACGATTCAACATGTTCAAGTTAACATCTTCAATATTTCTGACCACACTTGGGATGCAACAAAGTCTTTCCTGCCTTAAGAACACAAAACCAATGCTCTAAAAAATTCTTGGTATTCAAACACAGTTTGAACAGCTTTCAACACAAATCTGTGCCTTCACTTTGTGTATGTTTTCCTTGATCTGAATTTGAACAAAGAATTTCTTCCCAAGCTAATTTAACCCAGAAGGTTTCCGAGGACCAGCTGGTGAACAGGCTGCCCTATTCTGAAGGAATAAACAGGTTACAAGGTAACCAACTTATTCAACAGGTTTCTTCTGTGTATCTCCTCATTTTTGAGTTTCCTGATGCTCCCTGAGACGACATTGAGCTGCCAAATGCTGTGAACCATGAGACACAAGAGATACAGAAGCACGGGTACATAGTCCATAAACAGCCATGCCAGGAATTGCTCAAACACAGACAGGGCACAGATTTTTTCATCCTTAATCTCTGATTTTTAAAATGAGTTACTGAATTGTGGAGCCCACCTTATAATTCAGGCAGATGTGGAGCATATATTTAAATTTAAAGACAGTGCTGCCAATAACAGACTAGCTGGATTTATTTGCATCTCCCCTTCCTAAACAATGGGAAACGTTACCTATAGCTAGAAGATCTGACTCCCTGGTTTGTACAAAAACATGTTCACTTGTAGCAAAGGAGCTGCTCCTAAGGGAAGAGAGACCCAGGTCTAGCAAAGCTTTTAGACCAGTATCTTTTGTGCTGAAGAATCATCAATTTTAAAAGAGCCTTTTGCCACTGACAGTAACTGAAACGATCGGGCAGAACCATCAGCAGAATAACTACACAAATACAGAAGATAAGGCTTATCTATCCTTGGTAGGATTTTTATGCTCAGCAACAAGTTTCTTTTACGTAGAAAACTAGGAATTCCCCAGGCAGATGCAAATGAGAAAGAGGAAAACTAGTTCTGGATGATCTGTGCAGACTCACTGCTGTGTTTCACAGGATGGGTTTTCGGGTCACTTCTCAGGGCTCCCCCAATGTCCTTTCCCCCTGTGCTCTTCAAACATTTATGCTCTTATCACCTACCCAGTGTACAGATTTTAAACCCATGCACAGAGGAGGAAATTACTTTTAGTCAAGTAGGAAGCACCAAATGAAGAAGGAGGTTGCCAGGCCAGCCTCGAAGAGCCCCAGCCTTGCAGGGACCAGGCAGCACCTTCCCAGGGAAGGATCATCTCACCAGAACCTCTGCAAGAGCTGTTGCTGTCCCTCCACTGACCACTGTCACTGAAAACACCACAAATGCCTTCAACACCTTCAAAAATTGTTAATTAAAAACTCAACATAGTTTATGAAATCATAGGAAAGTCTGCCTACCTTAAAACTGCTCCCCACTAAAGAAAACACAGGGTTCTTTTTTGGGGGAAAATAGTTTTGGATGAAATACTACATCAGTTGGAAGGGTTTGTGGGGATTTTCTGTGGTTTTTAGGCAAGCATATTTTAAATATGCAGTTTAAAAAAAACCTGCTGAGTTCATGAACAGAGCAGTAACAAACTGGGAACAAGCTGTCCTCACTCTCACATATAGATGGCTATTAGAAGCATATGGAATATACATTTAAGCGTACCACGCTGAAAGAGATAAAACAGCATTACCCAAAAATACATGTTATAATACCTTCATGAACTACAATCTGCTTTTGTGCCTGTAAAATAAATCCAGTCTTAGTAACCCAGTATTAAATGGCATTATACTAATTACCCAGCTTCACACGTGTACGTAGTTTCTCCAAGTTGCCAGACTCACGACTCAGTATTTATTTGCTCCTTTAAAGGCAAAGATATCCATTTTTGTATTTCATGGAGATTTTCCTTACAACATAATCCATTGTCATGAAGTGAAAGCAGATCCAAATAATCTTATAAAACTAAAAGCACTTTATCAGGCTCTTTTTGCATGACAAGCACAATTCTGAATGAGCAGTGGGGGGCTGGATTTCTAACAACTGACCAGCTACAGGAGTACCTAAAAAAAAGTACTTCAGCTCTGAGGAGAGAACTTCCTCTGCCTTTTCACATCAGGCAAAGGCAAAATTCATCTTTTTGATACAGCAAGAAAAGTTACTGCCACCTTGTACAGAGAAAAGCTTCCCTTAGAATAAGGGACAATGCTTCCATGGTTGTGGGCAAATGCAAAGGACTTTTTATTTCATTATAAGGCAATGAATGATGAGAGAGAGGATTCAGAGCCCAACAGCACAGTGCAAAAATGATATTTTACAGGGACCACATCCTAAGATTATGGTGTGTATTTTAAACACTGATTTCTAGCACTGGGGAAAGGCTCATCTATTAAAAAACATGTTTCACTTACAGCACAGCAAAGTTGTCTGTTTACTCTGAAGGGAACTTAGGGAAATTTTGGACAAGAAAGCCTGGATTAATACCTCCCAGAGGACTACCATGGGCTGCTGGCTCTAATGCATTTCTGTTTCTACATGTAGCCATCAACTCATTCATTTAGGAACTGGTTTTATTCTAAGATTCATAAAAAATCTTAGAGATATGAGAAACCTGAAGAAAAGGCTCAAGTGCTTCTTATGGAAGGGAAAATAAAAAAAGTGTTTTAAAACCCCTTAGCTGAAGCATTTTCCCATAAAAAAAAAAAAAAAAAGGGGGGGGGCTGTTTTCAGCAGCTCTGAAAACAGCCTGTATCCACCATATATATTATCAATTTAACAGCCTTGAATGGAAACTGCAAGTGCTTTGATAAAAATCAATTGAAAAGCTGTCTGCCTCACTGTTGCTTCAATAAAGTGCCTCTGTATCTTTTGCTGAAACCTTGTTTTTGTATCCTCCTTAAACAATACTCTGTATTAAATCACCACACTGTTTCTCCTCCAAAAACAGACTCCAAGGCAAGTGCTCAGCCTGGCATTGTGCATTTAAACTTTCTGCAACAGGGATCAGGGGTGTAAACCAGCACCTGATCCCCACCCCCAGACAAACAGGACAACTTCATATCTACTGTATTGTTAAAAATTAACTTTCAAGTCTTGCTGCACTTAATTCAGGTGCTGAACTTCACTCCCAGAGGTCTTTGGCTCTGGGTCAGGCAGATTTGGGGCTGCAGTGAGAAGAGCTGAGTTCAGCAGCACATGCAGCCCTGACCAGAGCCTGACCAAAGCTGACCTCAATGCCCCTGCCCAGCACCCTGTGAGGAGCCCATTTCACACCTCACTGCCCCAGGTCAGCCCTCTGCACCTGCATGAGGGGGGACAGCAGCAAGATTTAGTTTGGATTCAAACAAATAAGCATTTTCCTGAAGCCTTTGCGAAGTCTCCAGAGTAAAACAAAACAAAAAAGGTAAACAAGGCTTTCCTGTGTCCTCCCATGTAAGCCATATGGCCACTGTCAAATAAGCAGGATGGCCAAAAAAGAGTCACCAGCACTCCACATTCTTGTAATTCAATCAGCTTTAATCATCAAAGATGTTTTCTCTAACCTGCAGCAAGGGTATTTGTTCTAATAACCTTGAATAGAGCGGTGACACTTTAAAGATGGCTCCATTGAACAAAGGAAGATAAAAACACAATTTATGGCAGGATGGTGAATCTCAAGGCAAATTCCCACTACTGTAAATTGCAGCTTTTTTTCCAGGCCAATCCCTCTCCACACAGCAAGCACTCTGTCAGCCCTGCTTTACTACACATCTTCCTGCTCTTCTGCTCCTCACTGGTCAGGATATTCTTCAAGACAGTATTTACAGTGGTGATTGGAAAAAAATAAACAGTTCAGTTGTAAGAACTGGGCCAGCACCCAATGCCACAAAGGATCTTGTCAACCTCGATGTACTTGGCAGCCTACGGAACCCATGGCACCCAATTCCACCCTCGAGACTCTCACCAGCCCTTCACAAAGACCTTCTGAAAAACACCTCACAAAACCTTTGGGAAGTATTGGATTCTGGTACAAAATCCTGGGTGAGATTTTATTTGTAAAATGATGCTATAAGCTCCCTTCACAGCAACCTCCAGGTAAAAAGCAATATGGAATGAAAATGGGGGTTTTTTTGAGTTCAGGAATCTCTCAGGTGCAGCTGCCTGCCTTCCACACAACAGCCCCACCAAAAACCAACTGATCTTCTCAGGAGAGGACTTTGTCAGAGACATAAGGCCAGCTGAGTGTCAACAGGTCAATCAAAGTCTTACAGCAAAATTAGGTGAGGTTTGTAATTAGCAGCCATGGTGATGGCCTATATTGTTTCTGCTATGTCACCACTGGGAATTAAATAGAGGGTACCATATAAGCCAGAACAAAAATCAGGTAGGTTTCTGCCATGAGGAACCTGGCTGCCATTTCAACTGGTACTTTAGATGCAGGAGACTCTATCCATCTCCATTACAAATCCTCTGAGCTCATCCTAGCATTACTTTCCCACATTAAGCAAAAGAGTTAACATAAAAAGCCTGCCTAGCTTCAGACATTATCCAGATAAAGAGGAGAAAAGAGAAAATCCCTTGTATTACCTCTCTCAGCTCTCCCCAAACCTTTTCTGACATCTTTGTTCTTTCAGACCTGGCATTTATCTGCAGATATTGCAGAGCCCTAATTAAATCTTCTAGTGAACCTCTGCTACTTCCTGGCAGAGAACACACATTCTTGGTGTGCTGATGGACCCACAGGATTTTCTGCACTTCTCCCTTATGGTGAGTGTTAGGCCTTGCTTGAAAACATCACAACTGTGTACAACACAATATGTTTAAACAGAAATACAAAATTATTCCATTTCTTTCAAAGAATGAAGAGAAACATAAGTGAAAATTATATTCCAAAGCTCATTGGAAAAACAAACTGTGGAAGCACTGGGCAAATAGCAGTGTCTGAGAACAAGGCATGCTTTTGTTTTATTGCTGTCTCAGAAAGGGATAACTGGCAGCGATAGGAGAAGCAGAAAAATTTGTCTTCCAAAATAAAATCTGCAGTTATCTCTTCCCCTGGGAGAAAAAAAAAAAAAAAAAAAAAAATCTGAAAGTGCAGCTGAATTTTGCATTAAGGGAAGCTGCACACCTAACCTTATCTGATGGAAGCAGCTCAGTGTTCAAAGCCTCAAAGCTGGCAGCAACCGCTTGTGAGAGCTGGAGTCAAAGAGGCAGAAGGCTAAAAAAGCAGATTTTACTGCTCCTCCCTCCCTGCCCCCCAACAATCCTTCAGCTCCTTCAAACCACTGACTGATGCTAAAAGAAGCTGCCAATGAAGAGAGGAGAAATTGCTGCTTTCCCTTCCCAGGCTGACGGCAGAGGCCTGGCCCAGCAGCAGCTGTCCTGGCAGGGGTGCTCTGATGGCCAAACACAACAAAGCCAATTCACTCTACAATCACCTTTCACTTGAGCTGTTCTCCTCCAATTCTCAGCACTTCTCTCCCTCAGCAGAAGAAATAAACACTCCAGATGGCTGAGGATAAACAGCAAGTTATACATATGCTCCATATAGCCTGACAAAGAGAGCTCAGCCATGCTCAAAGCACAGCGTGAGACTCACCCATGCTAGGCCCTTTTACCTCGGCCAGGGGGTATTCCCTGCACATGGGGATGAGGAAAGGACTAGAAAAGAGGTTTGAGGCCATGAGCTGATACTCTGCAAAATTTTCTCCACTATGATTTTCAAAGACTTCCATCATTCCATAAATCAATGTAGAATAGCTATAGGCTAGACTGTGCATAGCTGTATGTTACAGAATCACAGAATGGTTTGGGCTGGAAGGGACATTAAAAATCATCTCATTCCACCCTTTCCATGGGCAGGGACACCTTCTACTATCCCAGGCTGCTCCAAGCCTCATCCAGCCTGGCCTGGAATATGCCCAGGCACGGGGCAGCCACAGCTTCTCTGGGCAGCCTGTGCCAGGGCCTCCCCACCCTCACAGGGAAGCATTTCTTCCCAATATTCCATCTACCCGTACCCTCTCTTCAGCTTGAAGCCATTCTCCCTTGTCCTGTCACTCCAGACCCTTGTAAATAGTCTCTCTTCATCTTTTCTGCAGGTTCCCTTCAGGAATGGGAAGGCCACAACTGGGTCACCCCAAGGCCTTCTCTTTTCCAGGCTGAACAATCCCAGTTCTCCCAGCCTTCCCTTGCAGGAGACATGCTCGACTGAGCATCACCTTGGCTGTGGGACTGCCCGCCCTCCTGCACTGCAGGAACCTGAGCCAGCCTGCTCCTTCCCACCGCAATGTCAGAGATCTTAAATTTCTTCAGGGCCCAACAGAGGAAAGCAGGAGGCACTGAGAGCCCACCCAGCTGAGGTGTAAACACAGAGCTACCAAACTCTGCACAAGGGATACCCAGGCTTTCTCCTTTCTCTTCTTTGCCCCAGCCATGGCAAAGAAGAGAAAGGAGAACCCAGACCAAAACATGAGTAACCATGAAAGAACACATCTGTAGGAAGGAGGGAGTAGTCACAGCAGCCCAGGGAGGCCTTGGCTGGCCAGGCAGTGAAAGCCCGCTCAGAATAACCTGCTAATGGCACCAAAGCGTTACCAAAACCACAACTCAGCCTCCAGGCTGGAAACTGAGCGCATATTTGTGTCTCTAAACCACATCACACCACTGCCCACTCAGAGGTACAGGGAGGTTTCAGTACTTGGGGAAAAGTGGATCAAAAAAAGTGGCAGGGTGGTCTGGAAGAAGGTACTCAACTTCAGGAAAAGGAGTTGGGGGATGCAACAACTTTCCTGCATCCATCTTGACATGGAGTCACTCTCTTCTCATGGACAACAGCCTGTCCAAAGTCCCCCCAGCTCCCCAGAGCTTGTCTGATCTCTCCACGACACCCACTAACCCCAGAGTCTCCCACTGAGGCCTTCAGCACTCCCCAAAAGCAAAAGCCTTCCAGCACCTCCAAGTCCCCACCACCCCTGGAATCCCTGCTCCCCAGAGACCCTCCCACACCTCCAGAGGCCCTCGACAGCCCCCAGAGCTGCCTCACCACCTCCAGATCCCCCACCAACCCGCACCGATCCCCAAAAACCCCAAACACCTCAACTAACCCACAGAGCCCCTTACCGAGCCCAAATTTCCCCCATGGGCTCTCACAGGCTCTCCACTCACCTCTCCCACATCTCCTCATAGACTCCCAGAGCCCCCACAGACCCTCACCGACCCCCAGAGCCCCCCGCTGCCTCCAGCCCCGCCCGCTGGCCGAAGCCCCCGCTGTCTCCCCGGGCTCCCCCGGGCCCCTCCGCGCTCCCCAGGCCGCCGTACCGAGGCTCTGCCCCACCGGGGTGCTGAACGGGTTCCCCAGCAGAAACTCCATCTTGGGATGACAACAAACAGCGGCCCAGCGCCCACCCCTCCCGCACCGCGCCCTGACCGACAGCCGCCAGCACCAACCACAGCGCGCTCTGGCAGCTGGGTCCCGCCTCCCTACGCTCGATTGGACAGCTGCCGGACGCGCAGGAAAACCATTGCTTAAGGAATGTGTCCATCACTGTCAAGAGAGGAGCCCGCCCCCGCCGTGGTCCCGGCCCTTTCCCCACCCTCCCTTTGATGGACAGCGGGGACACCGAGACCGCCATTCCCCATTGGGCAAAGCCCGAAACGATCGGTAACGTTACTGGGCAAAGGGAACGTCAATTATCCCAGCCCTCCCCGCCCCCAGGGCACGGTTCCGGCGCTGATTGGCTGACACGGATTTCTCGCATTCTGATTGGTGGTTTGCCTCCCCACCCACTCCACGCCCATTGGCGGCTGGGCTGGTCACGTGCCACCCTTGGCAACGCACCCGGGCTTCCTTAGCGACGGGCGCCGAGGCGCGGGCGGGAACCGGGAACCGGGAACCGGGAACCGGGAACCGGGAACCGGGAACCGGGAACCGGGAACCGACCCAGATCTCAGGGGAGCTGCGGGTGAGAGGCCGGGAGCCGGGCCCCGGTGGGTCCTGAGAGCGGGAGGCGGCGGCTCCTTCCCACCCACCGGGCAGGGGTGGTTGTAACCGGCATTGACCGAAGAGACGCTGGACAAATGCACATCCCTGGGAGTGTTCAAGGCCAGGTTGGACGGGGCTTGGAGCAACCTGAGGTAGTGGAAGGTGTCCCTGCCCATGGCAGGGGTGGAACAAGATGGTCTTTAAGGTCACTCCCAACCCAAACCATTACAGAATGGTTTGGGTTGTACAGAATCGTACAAGAAAGAGAGAGAGGAAGGTCAAGGATGGATAAATCCAGAGCCTGCTGCTCCTCGGTCTGTACTGCACACAGCCACAGAGAGGTTTGATTTGTTAATGAAATGCCATAATGAGAACAGAACTCTCTAAACTCTGACATTTATCATCACTGTCCTATGCAAAAATAAATCAGAACTTACTCAGTAATTATAAACATCTTACACAAGCAAAAGTCTGAAGATTCAAGTTCTTCACAGCAATTCATTAACTATGCACAGTTTGAAAAAGACAAATAGTCTCATTGCCTCCAGGGCAACATTAGGGATATTTAAATTTCTATGAAAAATTTCTTCACTGAAAGGGTTGTCAAGCATTGAAACAGGCTGACAAGAGAAGTTGTGGATTCCCCATCCCTGGAAGGCCAGGTTGGATGGTGCTTGGAACACCCTGGGATAATGGCAAGTGTCCTTGCCCATGGCAGAGAGTGGAATGAGATGAGCTTTACAGTTCCTTCTAACCCAAACCATTCTGGGATTCTGGGATTCTGTGACTGCTGGAAAGAGTAGCCAGGCAGTGATTAAATTTATTTTTCTTTTCTGTCCTCTAAGGCTGATTCTGGCTCACAATGAGTCAGTTTTTTAGTAATGTTGAGCCAAACATTATTGATGATGAAATGGTTCTGAAAGCCATTGAAGAGAAGTTACCAGAGGACCTTGGAGATGTTGCCAGACGAGAAAATATTAACTTCAAGGTTGTGACAGAGCTACAGCTTAGTTTTAAAAGTGAGTATCAGAATATATACATATTTTGCCTCTTCTTTTGCTAGAAGGTAATAGAATAAGTGGGTAACTGGCAATTAAGCAACCACTATTGGCTTGAATTTGTTATGTGAAAATTAATGGCTGGACTTGGACTTTTGCTCATTCCTGTACAAAGGAGCTTCATCAGCGGGAGCCAGGTGCTTTTGCTGATGGGTAACTTCGAAACTGCCTCACTTCCCACTCTTATTGTCACTGCTGTTCTCATTTAACATTTATATTGTGGTGACACCTACAGGCCACAGGCCTGTTGGGCCCCTCTGTATGTGGCCAGATCCAACCCTGGGCAGGCCCTGCCATGGCTGGTGATTTATGTGAGAGCTGTTTGGGAGATTGTGGTGATTGCAGTCCAATCTGATGGTATTCTCTGGTCATCCATAGCATTACCATGGCTTGCCACTTACTGTCAAACATGTCATAAACTTGCACTCAAAAAAACGAAAAGGAAGGACATTTGGCTCAGTATTTGAGTATTTGGGGAGGGGGGTAATTTCACAGGAAAAATCTACTGTTGATTACTCTTTGTGTGCTCCAGTAAAATAATGTGTGTACGAGTTGATTTCCTTAGAAAAGACTCCCTTGACCTGATCCTGCATAGATTACAAAATCCAGAACTGTGTGAATATTTTGTGCATGCAATTCCTTGGTTTATGGTGCCCTCATTAAATAAGGATAGCAGGACAGCAGATGAAATCTTCTGGGAAGCAATTGCAGGGGAAAGAGAAATGGGAGTGAGAATGTTCTGTATTTCCTGTCACCTTGGTCCTGATACTTTGCTGTGGTGACTAACGGCCTGCCCTTGTGATTCTGTTTTTGGAGGAAACTAAATGCAGGGATATTGATTAGTTTTAAACTGCAGCCTTCACAGAAAGAGTAGACTCCAACTTCCTCTCCTGTGATGAGAATCCTGGGAGCAGGAGAGTCATTTACAAAAGCAGGAGCTGGGCACCACTAGACTGCAAATGCAGAGAAAAGCAGAGTCTCATCCCAAACCTCCTGCTTGGAGCTGGAGAGGAAAATGAAGGTCAAGGCCTCCTAGTAGTGGATTCATAAAGCCACTGGAGTGCAGGGCTATAGTCAGCATCCCCTGCACGCCTCGTTGGCCTCGCTGATGAGCAGCATGCGCTGGTGCAGGACACTGAGGTTAAGTGGGCTGTTTCATTGGAATCTCATCCAGCCAGTGCACCTCTGAGCTCTCCAGGGCACTCATCACATGCTGAAAATCCTTTTGGAGGCAAGACTGGACGTGTTTTCCTTGTGCAAGGCAGCGTGTCTGCTAAAACGAAGCTGTCTCACATGAAAAACCATTTCCTTTTTTTTCCCCCCTGTGGTTTTAGGCATCCTGAGGATTGATAATCTGTGGCCATTAGAGAATCTGACTAAGCTGCAGCTGGACAACAACTTCATTGAGAAGATAGGAGGTCTGGAGAGCCTGGTTCACCTTGTATGGCTTGGTGAGATACAGGCAGAGGAGGGTGGATGTCTTCACAGGTGCAAAGCAATCTGCGATAAACCAGGATGTCACCTTACTTCTCAAACACGACTCATAGGAGCTTACCCTGGGAAGGCTGTCAGCTGTCTGTGTGTCTCCTGATTTGACTGTCAAATGTCAAAATGCCTGAGTATCAGAGCTGCAAAACAATCCTTCAAATGTTTAAAAACTGGGTTTAATACATTTGGTGTGGCAGGAACAGGAAGCTGAGGTTTCAAGGTTGTTTCCAAGGTTTGTATTGTGTTTAGGGGTGACTTTCAGGAATATTTATGGAAACACCCCTGTGATTTAGAAGCCTGCATTCTGTTTTCAAAGCTGCTGCAGGCATTCCAGAGCCTACAACTCACCATCTTTACTCCCATATCCTTAAGGGCTTGGTGTCATCATTGTCCCAAGGAGTGCCCATCCTCATAGCCTTATGTGACTGCTTGCAGCTACACAGATGCACAGCTTAGAGCATTCCCTGGAACTGCAGCCTTGTTGCTGGCTGGAATTCTAAATATATCCTCAGCATGCAGGGCCTCAGCTTGTAAGCACGTTGTGAAATGTCTAATGGGCTCTTCTGCCCAGTTGTCTGCACTGTTCTGCTCCACAGATGACTGAGGCATTTGTGAATCACCAACTGATCAGTGTAAGCAGAGTGTTTGGAAGCACACTCACATATTTTGTTTGCCCAAAGGCTGCAGTGGTTCAGATGCTGCTACACAAGTGTCTCAGCCACCCAAGAGACCTCATAAACTGTTTTTGGATTCTTGGCTTGCTCAGTACTTGTCCAAGGGCAAATCCTGCCCTTAGTCATAGTGAGTGTAGGTGTTAGGAGAGATGTTCTGGCAGGGGAAGAGGACATTTCAATAAGTGAAACAGCTAAAGTGAGCCTTTGCATAACTCCACTGACAGGGAACTGCCATATCTTGGTCCTGTGGGATTGATCACAACTGTGACATTGGGGTGGCAGGACAGAGTCTGCAAGAAACAGAACAGTGTCAGATTTATCACAGAAATTCCCTTCTAAGGGCATTTCCTCACCTCTTGTTTTGTGTTTCCCCATAAAGCAGAAGTCCCTTTCAGGCTATGTATGTGGACTCTGCATGGACTAACTTCAGCTTTTCTTCTCATTTAAAAGTTGCACAGACAATTGCAAGGAAGAGATGGGAATAAAGGATGATTTAATGCTGAGCCTTTCCTGTGGGACACGGACCACCCCTGAGAAAAATCTGTACATGAATTCCTACATCCAGAATTAAAGGGCAGAATCAGGGTGTTCTGCAAGAAATAATTTAATGTTTGATTTCTAAATTCTTCCCCAGACCTGTCCTTCAACAATATTGAAGTAATTGAGGGCCTGGATACTCTTGCCAAACTGCAGGACCTCAGTCTCTACAGTAACAGAATATCTAAAATTGAGCACATGGACGCATTGCAAGAGCTGCAGATTTTCTCCATAGGGAAGAATAACCTGACCATTCTGGAAGATGTGAGTATTCCCTGGCTTTGCAAATATTCCCTGCTGAAGGATCAAATATTCTAAAACTGGCATTTGCCATCGTGTCCAAGCCCTTCCTTAGGTGATAAAATTCTCTGTAGGATTTCTAAGTAGTCTGAGCTATGGTTTTGGTCCTCTGGTGTTAAGTGCTTACTGCAGCCATTTTTCTTTTAGATTATTGACTCATGGGGGCCCAGTTCTGGGACTGCTCTCAGCCATGGCAAAATTCCTACTGGCTCCCGTGAAAGCTAGAAAAGGAATAAGTGGCTAGATAGGAGAAAATGGGGGGAGACTAACATTTATTTGGGGTTCTTTTTCAGGCATCTTACCAATTTAGGATCTGTGATTTGTGCAGCCCATCTGTCTTTTCTCTCCACCCATTGTCTTGATTTTCCCAACGTGAATTTAAGTATTTCCTTTCCCAAAACCATTAGAAACTCCTAATTGACTGTCATGTGAATTTGGCAGCGGAGCAGAATACGTATTGCAACTCAACTGTAATAAAAGCAATAAATCCCAAGGCTGTGTTTCCCCAGCCCTGGGAAATACAGAGCTCTTTCCCTTTGGCACAGGTTGTCTATCTCAGGAGGCTGAAAAACTTACGGACCCTGAACCTCAGTGGGAACCCTTTCTGCAGCAGAGAGCACTACACGCTGTTTGTTGTTGCTCATCTTCCCAGCCTGGTGTATTTGGACTTCAAGCTCGTGAGACACTCCATGGTGAGGTTTCTGCATTCCCTGACTGGGAAATCAGGAAGCAGCATCTTACAGAGCCTTTGCTTTGTTGGTGTGCCAGCAATATTCCAGCACTGGGGGCAGGTTCCCTGCAGAAATCAGGCTCACAGAAACACACAGTGTTTATTCTGCTTCCACATAACAGCTGTGAACCTGTAGGCCAAATTCTGTCAAATCTGACAGAGAGGTAGAGGTGTCAGAAGCATGATGTCTTCACAGATTTTGTGAAAATCAGCAGCTGTGTGTGGGAGAGGGGCCTGGTTCGTGTTGCCACAGAGAGGCTGCAGTGTGAGTGCAAGTCTTCTTAGAGAATCTCAGAGGAAATCAGTCTTGAGACATGGATCCAGGGGAAGGAGCCCTGGTGGTCCTGCTGCTCACAGAGTGATTTGTTTCAGTAGCAAACTGACAATCCAGGCAAGCAGGTGCCTGGATGCACTTCTGACTTTTGATTTCTGAGAACAAGACACTTCATCATCACCAGTAACCTGTGAAACCGCTTTATCATCCCAGGGCTCAAAGGAACAAAGACAGGATTTTTTTGCTCAGGGTTTTTTAGGTTTTTTTTTCTTTTTTTAGTAACCAAAGAATATGATTAATTGTAAATTTGCTTGGCACAGAGCAGGAGCTGTACTTGGAATGTACATTGTTCTTACTATAGGACTGGAAGGGCTTCCCAGGTCATGGAATGCAGTCCCTGCTCATCAGGGACATCAGAGAATTGCATACTTAAATTTGTCAAGCTTCAGTTTTAAGCTAATGAGGTTCTTGCCCCTGGTACTACCTTGCCATCCACTCCTCCAAAGAGCCTTCTCCACCCTAGAAAATGTATTAACCTTGCTGACTGATCAAAGTGGAGCTCAAATTCTAGAAGTCAAAATGGAATTTCCTACTAAAAGAGGAAAAAACCTCAACCCTAAAGATGAGAAAATGGAGAGAGAAAAGCTTCCTGGGACTGAATTATCTCAGATGCACTGAATGCAGAAACAGAGCAATATGCCAGCAAAAAATGGGATGAGGATTAGATTAGAAACTTCATAAGTAGTTTAATAAAAAGCCCAGGAGGAAATGGAGATGCAGATGCCACTCTGGTTCATGTTCTAGAAAGATAGTTGCTTATGCCCAGACTCGTTGAGCAATGTTGGATAATCTAATACAAATATTTTATTTATATTTCTCAGAGAAAAGCTGCAGCTGTAAAGTTCCAAGATCTTACTAAGCCATTGGAGCAAGAGCAGGCTCAGGTCCTTGCTCTGCAGGAGATAGAAGAGGCAAAGCAGAAAGAGCTGGAGTACCAGCAGGTCAGTTTTCTTTGGCTGGTTGTGTATTGTCTCAGGAGAAAGAAGCACAACACATATTGACTTGTCTTTTCCCTGCCTGAAGATTTAATGAGAGGTTAACATCGACTCTGCTAAAACTAAGGCTTGGATTAATCTCTGATCTCTGAATCTTATCTTTTGGATGGAAACAGGAACTGCTGTGGAATATACATGGCATGGGGGAACATAATTCTTTGGGCTGAACAATGAAACTACAGATAGAGACCCTGAAAAGCTGAATAGTAAATCATATCCAGGGAGTTTATCAGCCTGACGTGAGATTAGGAAAATTACAGGTTTGAGGGAAATGTTAACATTTTCATGGTGAAGTGACTGATTTTTTCTCTCCTTCACACTAAGTTAAGCTTTTCATTAGTTTTATGGTTAAGCTCTCCAGGACTTTCGGAGATCACTGTAGTCCTGTGACTGGACTGAAAGCAAGACCAGGTGGAATGGTGCTTTCAGTTGTAGCCTGGCTCTGTATTCCAGGCCTCTAGAAGATCAGAGTGGCTTAAGTTTAGTGTTTAGTGCCATGGAGGATGCCTGCAACTTTTCCCTTTGTCCCTCCCCAAAGTTCACCAGCTCCTTATCTGAGAGGCTAAATAGCTTTGCAATAAGTGTATGTGGTAATGTCTTATCCTGGCAACTGGCACAGGTTTCCCAGAGAAGCTGTGGCTGCCCCATCCCTGAAGTGCTCCCAGGCCAGACTGGATGGGGCTTGGAGCAATCTGGGATAGTGGAAGGTGTCTCTGCCCATGGCAGGGGGTTGGAACTGGATGATCTTTAATGTCCCTTCCAACCCAAACCATTTTTTGTTTCCGTGATGTGATACAAGAATAAACAGTGCTTGCTATCCTTAGGCTACAGAGCTGTAGCAGCAAAGCCCCTGGGATGGATTTCACTCCAGTTGCAAGGTGCTTTCGTGGCTTGGTTGGTGCTTCTGCTGTGTTCTTGTAACTGTGTCTGCACCAATGTTCTGCTGCTGCTGAGGTGCTTATAGGAGAGACACATCCTGAGGACTGGCAGCAGGCTGGCATCTTTATTTTACTTATTTTTCTCTGTTTCTCTTTAAAGACAGCCTTTGTTGAGTACCTGAATGGATCACTCCTGTATGACAGTCTGTATGCAGAGGACAGAGAAGCTGCCATCCTGGCTTCCCTCCCTGCAGTGGAGGACCTGCTGCAGGCATATCCTTCCTGGGTTTGGAATACCTACAGCTAAAAGGTAATGCCTTGAGTTAAGAAGAAAGTGCATCCACAGGCACTCTTCATCGGTTGCTTTTGTCCAGAGCTGAAAGCTACATTGATCTAAGATCTGAGACAGTCTGTGTTCAATTTTGGAATGGTACCAAAAATTACACTACAAGGCTGTGAGACCACTGACAGCTTTAAGGCTTGATATCTTGTGAAATATGAGGGCTCCAAACAAATGGTTTATATTACTGGCAAGCTGGCCAGCTCAGCTTGAAACATCCCATTTGTAAAACCACTCGTTTCTATCCCCAACAGGTCATGAGATCCCAGCGTTTTAAATTCTCACCGTTGTAATTACCATATTCCTTTTCTTTCCCTCGAATCAAACACGATTTCTGTAGCCTCCTTTTCTGACCCTTCAAGAATCAAGACTTTGTGCTTTCTTTAAGTCTGGAATCCACTTAAAGTTTAAAATGAGCTGGAAGATAAATCTCTGTCGGTTAGATTGTAAGAGCACAGTCACTAAAATCATGTTGAAATTGAAGTGGTAGGAGATAGGAACAGACTAATCAGAACGATACAAGTCGCATATCTCACAACCTGCCAGAACTGGCAACGTGAAGTTTCCAGGCCAGCACATTTTTCTGATCATTGCTCCTACACGGGGGAGCAGAAAGCAGACACTTTTTTTTCTTTTTTCTTTTCTCATTCAGATTAATAGAGTATTGTCAAGGCCAGTAACTTGACCTTCCTTAAAATTGCATTACACTGTTGGGGAAAAATGCATCACAGCTTAACTACAATAGACTCCAGAAACAATTCCATTGCCAAGATAATAGCAGAAGAAAAATTGACGTTATTTTTGTGATGCTACCAAGTCAGTAGTTTATTCTGTGCTCTGGCTGTGGGCTCCAGAGCTGTATTTATTAACTACACAAGCACTGTATTCACACTTGTGAAGACAGATAGGGTTGTAGGCTTCCTTCTGCTGCTGTGTCAGAAGAGTCAGACAAGTGAATGTATTTTTTTCTCTTCCTCAAGGCCTTTTTCCCCCCTCAAGTTGCCACAGCTTTCTCTATACCCTTAAGGCAGCAAAATCCTATGCATAAAACGAGAATGGTTGACCCAATCCTGCCCCAGACAGAATATTTGGCAGCTCCCAGCAAGAACCACAGATTTTACATAAAAGTAGCTCGTAGCTCTTGTTGCTCAGATTTGCAGAGGCAGAAGGAACATAACATGTTGCTCCACTGAACAAGAAAAAAACCTTAACTCTGCTGTCACAAAGAAGAAGGAGTTTGACTTACTTTCTGAGAACCTATATAACTATGGACTGGAAGAGTATGAAAAACGAGAAGCTGAAGTCTCTAAATTCTACAAAAGATTCCATGAAATTCTGACAGTCAACCAGCAAGAAAGCAAGAGAATAATCTCAGACTTTGAAAGTCGGAACCAAAGGGTAACGTTATATTTTTGTTTGTTTGATATATGATGTCTCTACATCCTATACCTAATTGTGCTGAAAATGGGGGTAGCTCCATTAAATATAGAAAAATTATTCTGGATTGGCAATGCTGTAATGGAAATCAATACTTGATCCATAATGGCAGAACCACAGAGTGGTTGAGAGTGGAAGGGATCTCTGGAAGTCTGGTTCTGGTCAAGGAGGACCACCCACAGCAGGCTGCCCAGGAGTGTGAAATATCTCCAAGGATGGAGGCTCCACAGCCTCTCTGGGAAACCTCTTCCAGTGCTCAATCACTGATATTTCCTTATGTGTTTCTTACAACATAAATTTATACAAAGAAAAATAGTTTTGTTAGCTAATACGATGTCATCGACATAATGTGAGAAGTTTTTTAATACTTTATGTAGGGGAAAAAAAGGGGGATTGAAATTTCTACCCCTTGGGCAAACTGCAACCAACAGACACAGCTTTTATCTATACTGGAAATTCAGTGTAGAACAAAATTATAATGTTATAATGTTATCAACTATAAAGGTAAAAATCCTTCAAGGGTTTACAGAAAAATGTGGCTGAACAGGGTAGAGTTTTTTACTTATTTGTTTCCCATCCAGAAAAGTCACCAATTTTCAAGAAAATGAAAATGCTCAACCTTCCTTTTAGTATAAATATTTTTAATAAAGTTGATTTTTAAGGTAGATAGATGTTTCCTGCTACTCCCCTTTTTGAAGCCTCCAATAGCTCTTCCTTCATTGACAAACCAGGAGGAAAAGGAAGGAAATTGCAGGGTATTCAGTTTATTTTCAAGTAATTTTCTGCTTCAGTTAATTTTCTCAACAACAGCTCAAAGAACTATGACCAAAAAAATTAGAGAAAGTTATTTGAATGTATTTCTAGTCCTTTAAAGCATAAACTCTCTCTTTTCATTCTGCTCAACTAGAGCCACCCATTGTGGCTGCTCAGGGCGTAGCTTCTAGCTGGATCCCTTTCTAACCATGTATAATGGATGGATCATGATTTTGTTTCCACAGGAAAAAAAAAAAAATAAGGGAGGGTTAAAGCCTGGTAACACTGTCAGCTGAGAGAGCAAGTCCCTGACAAGTGACACCAGCAGAGTCACGAGCGCTGGCTCCCGCTGGAAACCAGGTCACTTTTATTTCAGTGCCTGTCACAGGCTGATGGCTGCTGAGTCACTCTGCTCCCGGGGCCTTGAACCTTGCTGACTCATGTTGGAAATCTGCATCCAGCAGCTCTAGGAGCTGGCAGCACTACCAGTGTCACAGAGCTGCAGAATGGTGTGGGTTGGAAGGGACCTTAAAGATCATCTTGTTTCAATAGAAGTTTGATACGAGTATTTGGTTAACTTGTGCTTGAATTCTCACTATATCTTCCATTAAAAACCCTAAACCAGCAAAGCAAACCCTGCAGAACCTACAAAAACAAAGAAACAACAACAAAACCCAAAGAAACAGAGCTGAGGTGAGATTTTACTCCTTCATCTCTGTCTCACCTTCGGGCTCAGCTATGGATTGGGCTGCAAGAGGTGATAAGGGGAAATGGCCTTAAGCTGAAGGAGGAGAGGCTTAGATGGGATATTAGGAAGTTAGATTAAATATTGGGAAGAAATCCTTCCCTGTGAGGGTGGGGAGGCCCTGGCACACATTCCCAGAGAAGCTGTGGCTGCCCCTGGATCCCTGGAAGTGTCCAAGGCCAGGCTGGATGGGACTTGGAGCTGCCTGGTCTTGTGAAAGGTGTCTCTGCTCATGGCAGGGGGTGTGACTGGATGATCTTTAAGGTGTTTCTCAATCCAAACTATTCTGGGATTCTCTACAAACAGGACACAGGGGTCAGCGTGCCAATTTTCATATAAATATTAGAGGAGCTGGTATCAAAACCAAACACAGATGTTTTTAACATCATTTCCCCATCATTTAAAATTGCTGAAGGAGTTCAAAAGGCACAGAGGTCTCAGCAGACTGTAGTCTGTGAGCTCTTCTTAGGGCTGTTTGTCTGTCTGTAATCCTTTCATGTAAACTTGGGTAACCTGTAAAATCACTGTGCTCTCTGAAGTTGGTTACAGAGGATTAAAAGGCCTTGAACTTTGAAGTTATTGCTCCCACAGGTGCAGCTTGAGTGGCTCTGGAGCCTTTTGAGCCTCCTAACTTGTTTACATTAGAGAAGAAGACACCTTGTTCTCCCCTTCTCCCTTCTCTACACTACAAAGTTTGGGTAATCTATCCCATTTCCAGACACAAACCCTTGGCAGGGGTTTTTAACAGAATTCTTTATTTCACCCTGTTCCATTCCCTCTCAGAAGAAGTGGATTAGACATATTAAAACATATATATTTTCCTCCTTTTTTAAACAGTTGATTGTTAACTGATTTTAAACAGACTTGAAAATAACACATTCAGCACAAGAGGATTTTTTTTTTGATCCAAGAAAACATAAATCTTTGCCTGATACAAAAGTGACGTCAATACATAATTCTGAAGGGCAATAAATCCTTGCTGTGAGAGGAAGGCAGGCAATGATAGGTATTCCATATTCAGAATACTAAATCCTGACCCTAGTGGAAGTCAGTCAAGATTCTCCTTGGCAGGAAGTGGATCAGGATTTAGGCCTGCATTCCTTTCTCTGAAGCACTTGTTAATTTCTTCTTCACATCCAGCAATGTCAAGAATTAAATATTGCTTTTTTTTTTTTTTTTTTTTGCTTGCTTGCTTGCTTGCTTGCTTGCTTGCTTGAAATGAACAAAAGTTGGAAGCATAGAAAGAGCAAAGTCTTCTGCTGAGTGGAGGATGAGGAAGAGTTTTCTCAATCCCCCTGCAGTAGCAAACCTCAGCACTGTTGACTACCCACTATGTAAATCTGGAGACTTCCCTGAATCATCACATTTCATTTCAGCTAATCAGCATCAGGAACTTTTCTCACATATGTAACAAGTTAATTAAATAGCGATGGAGTGCTGAACACATACTATAAGTAATTCATGTATCTCTGTGTTTAGAGGCTGGATGAGCTTTATCAGGCTGGGAGTGGTGAAATTGCTGAGTCTAAACGAGCCCAGGGCAAGGAGGACATCCATCAGCTGTGGGATGCTCTCATGACCTTGGAAGTGCTGGTATCCAATGACCTGGAGGTGAGATCCAAGCTCACACTTGTAAAACCTCACAGTCACAACGTTGGAGGGTCACTTCTCTGTCACTGCAGCCCTGTGTAGCAGCTTACTCACAAAGAGGGGGGCACAGGATTTCCACTCAGGAAAAATGTTTTGTCCCCATCTTATTGTTTCTCTGCTCAAAGCTATGAGGGCGAGATCAGGCCCTGACAGCAGATTTCTGTTTCTCAGAGCAGAACACAGCATCACATCTATCCAAGCTGGTTTCCCACACTTTAGAGACAGGGAGGTTGTGCAATCATTTTATAGGTCTGCACAAGTTGCTGCATAGCATGGGGTATGCATTTGGAATTCTAGAGGTGTCATTCTTTGAAGCTGATCTTTGCTATAAGATTACACACATTCCCTGCTCAGCTTGCTGCATTTGCTTGCATAATAGCTGCCTTTTCCTCCCCAGACTTTTCCTAAAAACTAGGGCAGGACTGCTGATGTGCATCTTCATCAAAGGAAAAAACCCAAAGTAATCTGTTTAAAAATGAGCAGGCAGGAGCTGTGACCTGTGTGCAGCAGTTTACTTTTGTGAGCATGGATGGCAGAAAGCAGCAGCTCAAAATGGATCCTCACTGCATCAGGATTGTGCCTTTTTAGTGTTTTCTGGGTTGGTCCTCACCTATCTGCAATCACTGATGGGATGAGCAGAAACATTTCTCCCTGTGTGCCCTGCTGGATTTGCAGGATTCAGGTACCAAGACATTTAAATGCAACACTTCACAGATTCTCCATCAGCCATTTCTGGAAGAGGGAATAGGCAGTAGCAATTTTAATTTCTGAGGACTAAACCAAAAGCTGCAGTAAAGCCTAGGCAGGGGCTGTGCTTCTGAGAGAGGCTTTTCATACAGACAAGGACAAGGAGGCTGCAGCATGGCAGAGTATGGGAATACAACCCTCTCCAGGCATTCCTTAGGTGAGGGTAACAAAAAGCTTACTCCAGACATTGGGTAAAGGCAGTATTCAGTCAGCTTCCCTCCAATAAGCTGATTCTGATTTTCTGTCCCTGAAGAAGGGAAGAAAATCTTGCAGCACTTTAAAAACACTTTAAATGTTCGGTTCAGTTTCTGACTGTGCTAATAACAACAGTGAGTCCAAATTATAATAAATTGTAGACTCCACCTAGACTCCCTGACTCCCTGTTATGTTTATGCAACAATGTTTATGTGATATTTCCTCTTTTTCCCCTCTGTTAAGGAACTGTTGCAGGATTTTAAAAGAAGCATTGATGTCATAGCATCAACATTCATTGAAACCATTCAAGGGATATATCCTTTTCACAGTGTGTTAACTTGGACCTCTCAGTCAATGGGCTTCACCTCACCTCTAAATCCAAAAATGAGCCTCTGGTATAAAAACTTTTTTTTTTAAATTATTTTAATCAGCAGAAAATATCTTTTCCCAGCTTTGAGGAACGGTCATTTAAAGTGGAGCCTCTGGAGAGCACAGAAAGATCTAAATTCTACTGTAGGATGTAGGCAGCTTTCACCCTGTTGGGAATCTTCCTTTCTTCTCCATGCAGAGAAGACAAAACACAGCAAAGATCTGGTTAGACTGTTCTCTAGGTACATTCCTGCCATAGCAGTCAATGAAATACCTGCTATTCTGGTTGAATATACTTTAAATGGTGTTTAAATGGGAAGTCATTTAATCTCCACAGATGAGTGGTGTGGTCAGCTTTTTCCTTAACCCTGTTCTGTACGTTTAACCAGTGCCGGGGCCTGGAAAAGGAACAGCATGAAAAGCTGATAGAGATTGTCATCGCCACCATGAAGAAACTGGAGGAGGAGGAGTTTGAAGAGGATGTGGAAGATGATTTGCCAGATGATGTTCGAAGGGTGAGGGCACCAAAACAATTCATCTCTGTGAGAGAGTAGGCAAGAAAACGAGGCCATAGCCTCTTCTCTGAAGGGACAGGATTTCCAGGAGGCTCAGTGCTGCCAGAGCCATACCTGAACCACAGCAAAACCTCCCTCCTAGAGGGTCTGGCTGTTTGGCTGAACTGTGGTGTCTCTGGACATCTCCACTGACTAGGACAGGGGATAACTGCACTGCAGGTTTCCCTGGGCACTGCCAGAGCTGGTGGCAGCAGCCCAGGAGAGGTGCTGAGGAAATCTCTCTCCAGCCTCCAGCACAACTCACTGCTCTGGCTGATTTCCAGGCACTCAGGCAGCACTTTGCTGCACTCCCTCACAGCTGGTTTTGTTCAGTCTCTCCCTGCTTCCTCAGCAGAATCCCAGCACTGCTCTGAAATTCTTGCACCGGGGCTCTGTTTGCCTCAGTGATTTCACAATCCCTTCCTGGAGCATCCAGCCCATGAGCTGACCTGGAGGCAGGACATGACACTTTAAATGGAGCCTTCCACAGAGCCCTGAGTCTTGCTGTGCAAGCAAAGATCCCAGGAGCCTTTCCAAAAGCACCAACATCACTGCAGTGCTCCACTCAGCAGCACTGCTGCCCTTTTTGCCTCCATTATTCCTTCATTTAGTGGCTAAATTACTTGAATTTGCATTAGCTGTGGTTTTGCTCTGTCCAGATTATCCCAGCCCCCTGTCACTCCAGGTAATCAAGAGCAGACAGACACAAACCAGACCCCTGAGCCCCCGGGGGAGCTGCTGCTTTATGGCCTGTGCAGATGGTGGCGGTTCTGCACCGCTGCCACGCACCCATTTTGCTTCACTGCCATCCATTCCCATGGAGAAGGGATTTCATTCATTTCATTCATTTGCCCAACAGCTGCACTTGGCTGCAGGAGGAGACTCATTATGGGTTAGCAAAGCCACCCTCTATTTAGAACCACGAGGGAAGTCACCGCTTCCATTAGAAGCTGAGACTCTCCAAAAATGAAGATTTACAGCCAGTGCCAGCAGTGCAGGAATCCCTTCCAAGTGTGATTTTCCATTTCCAGGCATGCTGGAGCATATACAACCTTTTTTCAAGACCAGCTGCATGGCAGCCCTGCTTGCACTGAACTCCCCATTCCAGCATGTGGGGCTAAGGGTGCTGCCTCTGTTTCCCCAGCTGCATTAGGGATAATGTCCCATTACACCATAGCAAGGCCAAGGGTAAATCCCTGGATTCAGCCTGATGAGTAGGGATTTGCCAGGCTGAGAGGGTTTCTCCCTCTGAGCACTGCTGTGCTGCTCGTTCATTGTGTGCTCACCCCCTCCCCTCATCCGGTCACGTTACCTCCCAGCTCCTCGTGGACAAAAACACCATTGTCACCGCCATCAACGTGTCCCACAACATCCGCCTGCAGAAGATTGATAAGCGAGAGAGCGACATGCTCTGCAACATCTACAAGTGGCAGATCTCAGTGAAAGAGAAGGTAAGAGACCCTTACACTCAGGGGGATGGGGCACAGACAGGTCTGGCCCAAGAGGCAGGGACACTGTGAGGAGAGACACTCCCAGACCTTTGCTGGAGCCCTCTGTGCTCCAGGGAGCTTGACAGGCCTGCAGATTCACTGCTTGGTTTCAATCTGTCCAGGCTTTCCAAACTGAGAGTGATAGAAATCGTGCCTGTATCAAAAAGATCTTTTGCTTCATCGACACTCTGCAGAAGGAGCTGGATAACGCAGTGATCCAGTGATCCTGGAGCCTAGGGAATAGGGCTGGGCAGCTGCCTCAGCTGGGGCACACAGGACAGCCCCCAGCAGGAACAGATGCCTCTCTATGCCCAAGTTGCCTGGGACACTTCAGACCAAATGTATATTTCTTCCATCCTATCATAAAAGGCAAATAAAAGCTACTTCTTGACTCTGGAAAGGCATCCAAAGCCCTGTCTCTTCCATCACATTGGCACAAAGCCTGTGCAGACAGCTCAGACCTGGTCACAAGGGGTTATGGATCAGCTGTGAGCTGATTGAACCAAATCATCGTAGCATATCATGCCTGAAAGCTTCAGTACCTGTGAGCTCAGTGGCAGGAACCTGCGAGCCGCTGGCACGAGGCAGCAGCTCGGGAGAGGAGCGCTCTCCATCAAACCACCCCTGAGATAACAGCAGGTTTCCAGCTCAGCAAGCACAAGGCTGGCGGGGGCTCCGTATGCCTGGGAGCCTCATCTCCTCACCCCTTCTCACAAGCAGCTTTCTGCAGCGTGAGCAGAGCAGCCCCCAGCCAGCAGGAAGGGAAATCAATGGTTCCAGAGGAGCTCACGCACCGCCGCTCGCGACAGCCAAGCGAGGAGTCATTAATTCCCCTCCTTGCCCGGTGACAGCCGCGCTCGCCCGTGGGCAGCTTCTGAGAACGGCGCTGGCCGGGGCGCTGCTGCTCCAGGCAGGCAGCAAGGAGAAGGTGGGAAGGTTAAACGAGAGGGTGGCTGTGTGGGCAATGCCAGGGACACAGCAGGACTCAGAAAACCCCGTGGCTGCTGCTGCCTGTCAAACACAGATTGAGCTCATCATGCCCTGTGCTTCTGAAGATGGCTAGAGCTCAGGTTTTACCCCTTTTGCTCCAGGACTACATAGTTGCCTCCTTGCTACCTCCTCAGCTGCATGGTGTGGTTCACATGGTAGTTAAGTGTCTGCTCTGGTCTGTGATTTTTAATACCTGGAGCCATCCCAGCACCTGCCCACATCCTGGGAGCTCAGGACCCACGCCACAGTTTGCTGACTAAAACAAAGACACACAGCTTTTGGTACCTCACAGGGGCGAGTCTTTAATGGAACACAGAGACCCTGGTGTTACAGACAGGCACGCCGAGGGATGAACAACAGATGCAGTAGAGTCTGTTTTCAGATTTCCATAACAAGTGTGTGTCAGGAGCTGGCAGCTATGAAGACATGTGGCATATGCTGGGTATGTCTGTGCCGTGCCCTGCCCAGGAAGCTGCTTCTTCCATGGGAGCTCCTCTGATGAGTTACAGACACCAGGAAAGGATGGAGCTGCTGGCTTGGGGATTCAGAGGAAATTCACCTTGACCTTTCCTCCTTGTGAGCTGCACTGCAGCAGGCAATCCAAGTGAAGAGTTGCCCACAAAACCACAGCATGTGAAGCTGATCCCAGGAAAAGTGGAATGGCAGGAAGGTGGCTACCATCCACACTGGGTCAGGCCAGCGATTCCCAGCTGGACATTTTCTTTCTGTGCCCTGCCCAGCTGCCTCAGTCCTGCAACAGCTTGTGTTTTACAGTGGAGCTCTCTGAGCAGAGGTGAACAAAGAGAGTCCCAGCTGCTGTGCGAGCACGCAGCTCACACAGGTCATAGTCATGGGCCCACTCCACGTTGCCCCAGCGTCGAATCTGAAGGACAGGAGGAACGTGGATTATAATCAAAGCACCTCAGCAACTCTCAGCTTCCCTTCTCATGTTTGTGAAGCACAGGTAACCCCCCCACCAGGAACTGGGATGATCCTCGACTGCTGAGGCAGGGATATCTCGAGATGAGGATGTGCTTCATCTGTACTGGGGCCTGAGGTAAAGCCTCTTAATGGGAGGATGAAAAGATTCCCAACTTCAGCCACTTTTGGGACAAGGAGAGCTTCACACCAGGCTAATTTCCAGCAAGCTTGATATCTTGGTGTCTACCAAAGCCTCCAGGCTGGATAACCCTCAGCAGAAGCCAGCCACAACCTTGCACTTCAGATTAGAGAGGGAGAAAAGCAGCCATCTGGGCTCTGTGAAAAGAAACTGGCAGCCCTGGGAGCACTCTGGGCTGGTGTGCCCGTGGTGTTGCTCTGCAGCAGCACGCTCCAAAACACTCTCAGGGAGACTGGTGAAGTGGAACGTCTCCTGCTATAGCAGGCACTTCCCCTGCCAGTTATTTGTGGTGGGGGATGCATTTGTCATGCTGAGATTATTGCTATTTGAATTATAGGGCTGTTTTGTAACATAATTTACCTGGTATTCTTCCTCCAGGCGAGACAGAAGCACAGCTTTCTCTACTGTAATGTGCCTGTCAATCAGGCTCATGGACAGAATCAGTGATTTCAGCTGGGTGATTACAAATTCTATACCTGGAAGGGAATAACCCAAACCAAACAAGATTCATGGCTGTTTTCTGCAGCATTACAGCAGCATCTTCACACGCTCTGAAGAGACAGGCAGGCTGTGGTACCCCCTCAGGGAGGGCCAGTGATCCTCCCACCTGCACCTGGGCACTCAGATCTGTGGTTAACAGCAGGCACAGAGCATTGTGCTGGCCCTGCCACTGCAGTGACAAAGGCCATGCCCTGGACACCACCTCCTTTTATTCTGCCACAACTCTTCCCAGTGCAAAGGGAAGGGATATCCATCCAGACTCGAGCATTCTGTGTCTTTTGTGGCTTTTACTGCCTGCTCCTCATTCAGGTCTGGAGCAAAGCAAACCTCCCTTCGTTTCTTTATCTTTTGGTGTCATTCAGATGATTCAGGCAAGATTAAGTGGGATATAAGGATGAAAAAGTGAGGCAGTGCACAGTGTGGGCACTTTGGAGTACTAAGCCCGATTTCTTTTCCTGGTAACAACAAAGCTAGGGATTAAATCATTAGAAGGTTTGGCATTAAAGAAGTTATTTGTGCTAAGGTAGAGCAAGCAGCTCATGGGACAGCACAATCAGGTCCTGAACACTAGTGGCACTGAAGAGAATCCCTGCCTGTGACAAAAGCAGGTCAGGACCTGCCCTGCAAATTTAAAATATAAACCTCCACACTTGGAGCAGGAGAAGAAAAACATTTCAGTCACTCTCCTGCCCCGTGGAGAGGAACCACCTCCTGCCTGGCCCAGCCTGAGCACAGAGCTCCCAGCCCAGCCCCGCTCACCTTGCAGGGCCCACATGTTGTAGGATGCCAGATGGCTGACAAAGGTCTCCTTGGTGCTGGCTGGAATGTTTGGCCCCAGGATGCTGGTCGAGGAGCCAATGGTCACGTTGTACCTGGAATGACCACCCAAACCTTTAGCAAAGCACAGGGGAAAGGCCCAGGGCTCGTGGAGCTTGTGGCTCTGGCAGTCACAAACACCAGAGCTCCTGGGCTCAGAAAGGCAGGGCCTTAAGCAGCCAGGAACCCTCTGAGCTCTCACCTTTTCTCAGCCCAGGCAATCACAGGATCCCATTCATTCTTCTGTAGTTCTGCCAAGGCTGGAGGCTCCTCCACACGATAGCTGGGACACCATGGAACAAAACCACACTGGACGGTCACTCCCAGGCTGGGACACACCTCTGGGAAGGACACTGACCCCACCAGACCCACAACAAGTGGAACTGGGACCTGTTGTCCACCCAGGCAGCAGTGACAGGGAACAATCCCCCAGCTCTTCCCCAAATTCAGTGATTTTTGTTATTCCAGGAGGGACAGTTCTGTCTTACTACAAAACACAGCAGTGAACCAGCCAACTGAAAACTGCAGGTAACCCCAAGCCATGGACTGAAGTGAGGTTTAGCAGTTAGAGGAGGGTACAAACCCACTGCAACTCTGTGTGGGGCCACTCCTGCTTCTCCTTGCCCAGTGGCTCAGCTCAGCATTCCCTGCCCCCACCCCAGTCTGGCCAAAGCCACAAGGGCAGGTGGGGGAAGCCTGTTCCTCTCTCTCCATAGGAACTGTGCAGCTGCCAGTGGAGGCTGGGACAGGAGTCTGGGCATGAACAGGCTTGATCCTACAGCTCACGGGGACTTTAAGGAACAAAGGGCATTTTAGGACTGGTACAAGTGGTCTGAGCTATCTGTACTGGCACAGGAATACCAAGGACTGGCTGACAGATCCCCACAGCCCTTTCAAAGATGTTTCCTTTTCTCCAAGATTCTTATTTCCCACTGCTCTCACCCTTGCCTAGCATGGAGGTGTCCAAAACAGAGTTCAACAGAAGACCAAATCCAATGCTCCTTCTTTGAGTGCACAGACTCCAACCAGGTTTGCACGTGCAGGACTGATCTAAACTAATTCAAACCCTCAGGCAAAAACCAGCCCAGATCAGAGCCACACCATGACTGGGTGAGAGCAGATGTCTTCCCTCACTTTACCCAACCCTCTTTCCAAAATCCAGCTGGGCCCCCATCTCGTACCAGACCGTGTCTGTCTCCAGGAACTTCACAGCAGCTCGGATCAGCTGCGTTTTGTTTCGCTGCGTGGGATTGTCCAGAGCCGTGTTGCACAGGGTGGTCTGGGGATAAAGGCAGTTGAAACTGCTGTTACTCCAGGCTTGAAAAAGCAGCAGCTTCCACAGTACATGGCCAAGAAGAAGCAGAGGGATTTGTGGCAGATGAACAACTGAGGGGTGCAGGGTCATGAAATGGCTCATGTAATAGGTATCTTCTGAAATCTTTAAGAATCTCTGGAAACAGCCCATTAAGCAGCAGGAAAGAAGGGCATGGACTGCTCCAGAGCTCATTGTTTCCTCCTGCCCCTCACTATTCCACTTTCCAGCCCCTTCTCAAGTTCCCCCAGCGACACAGATTCCCTCTAGACAGGCACCCAGTCAGCCTAGACAAAGTCCTAACTTTCTTCTCATCAGCAGCAGACAACCTGCTGCCTCCACATCCTGCTTTTGGAGGCCTCAGCATCCCACCCTGCCGTGCTCACCAGGTGCATCGTGTAGAACTTGATGGTGTCTTTCTGGGAATCCCACTCCGTTGCCACTGCAATGGCCAAGGCCTCGCTGGGGACCGTGAAGAGCTTGGCCTGGGGCGTTTTCAGCTTCCGGTGGTCCAGGTTTATTTCAAAGCCTCCTGGGGAATCAGAGTAGAAATCCTGGGGAATCAAGAGGAGCAGGCACTAAGGAACAACAGACAAGCCCACAGTGGGAGCAGACTGAGAGCTGGAGCTGATGGGAGCAAGGGACTAGGAATACTCAGGTTTCCCACCATCACATGGATACACTTGGTCTTGGAAGCTGCTTCCCACCATGCAGCTTTGCTGTAGGTGAGGAGGGGGCTCAGCAGCTGGTGACAAACATGCCACTGGCACAGCCTGGGCTGCAGGTGCCACGCTGACGTGGTGTGAGGTGATGACACCTGTCCCAGGGATCCTGGCGGCCACACTCACCTTCCCCTTGCGAGATGCTCACGTTCTGGTAGAACCTCTTCCTCTCTGGGGACAGAAGCAGAGGGCAAAGAGAACATTCAGAATGTTCAGCCCCTTCCCCTGCACCCCATCACAGCTCAGAACAGAGAGAGTTTTGGTGCTGTCAAGGTGGCCTGGCCACAGAAATCCAGCCCTTCATCCACAGCCTCCGAGCTGTGAGCGCCACTCAGCAGGGAAGCGCCAGGAAACTGGTGACAACCACAATGCTGCTGTGCACAGCCAGGGAGCAAAGAGAAGCAGCTGCACTCCGGCCAGGCTGGGGGCTCAGCTGCCTCAGAGTGTGGCAGGGCTGCTTTCCCAAGCAGACTTGTCCCACCACTCCTCAGGAGTTTTGCTTCAGGGTCACTGTTTCCAGATTCTACAACTACAGTCACACTGGATAAATTAATCCCTGAAGGACACTCCTCCCTGCAGCCCAAACATCCCAGTCCAGCCCAGGACAAGGTGAGCCTGAGAAAACTTCAGGTCTTATTTTAGGAGCAGCATCCTTTGCTACCAGCACTCCTACGTGCACTCTAACACGTGAGAGCAGGATTACACTCATTCCAAAGGATCACATCCCTCCCACAAGGCAAGAGAAACCCACAAGCTATTCCCTTGACAACAGCAACCAGGTTGTAAATCCTAACCCCATAAATCTGTCTCGTGAAGGGCACAGCAAGCAGGTCAGGCTGCAGGTCTGCTATTCCAGGCTAAAAAAATCACATTCCCGCTGGGGAAATGGAAGGATTTGCTCAGGCTCAGCGACCTGCAAGTTTAGGGGCCTCAGAGAGCACCTCAGGCAAAGTTCTATAAACAGATTAAAGTGTGTGTACCCCAGAGGGGCCCCGAGGCTCATGAGTGGCTCCCAAAACCTTGCCATGAGTCACTGCGACTCTGTATTCTCACCTCCGACAAAATGAGATTAATTTTACTGTTCTCAAACCCACATGATTCCAGCAAAGTCTTTGGACGGGATACGTGGACCAGATCATACCTGAACCCCCTCGTTTGAGTCTCATTCCCTCAAAATCCCTAAAACCCAACAAAACACAGAAACAAGTGTAACAAACTGGTTCAGTGCGGGCTCGGCCGTGCTGCCAGTGAACCTTGCCCGCTCCAAACACGCATTAACGCCAGGGAAAGGGCACGCGGGGGAGCCCCAGCACCGGGGCCGCTCGGCGGCCTGGGGAGTGCAGTCTCCTCGAGGCCGTGCCGATCCCAGCCCTGCCCTGGGTGACCCCGGGATGAGGGTCCCCAGGGAATGACCCCCCACTCCGAAAACGGGGCTGGAGCAGTCCCGATGCTCCCTCACCTGCCGGCGGGGCATAGGCCCGGCGCCCGCACGGCCCCACCGGGCAGCTCCCGGCAGCTGTAGGATGCGGTCGGGGGAGCCGAGCGGGCGGAGAGTGTGCCCACCACAGCCCGCGACAACCACGCCACATCGCGACAGACGACATAGCAACCTCGTCCCGACCGCGCTCAGCACCGCTCCCTGGGCGCCGCCATCTTGCCGGCGGCCGCAACCAATCCGCGCCGCCTGGATAAAACTCCTACATTTCCCAGGAGCATCGGGTGGTAGCGCAGCCAATCAGCACCCGGCGCCGCGCCAGCAGCCAATCAGCGTGAGGGGACGCCCCTCAGGCACGCGCGCGGGGGCCAATGGGAGCGCGCGGAGGCGCTGCCGGGAGGCCCCGACCCAGAGGCGGCCGCGGCGTGAGGGAGCGGAGCGGAGCGGGCGGCGTCCCCCGGCCGCGCCCCGGCCCCGGCCACGCTGGCGCCCGGGGACCCCCCCGAGATGCCGGTTCGGAGCGAGAGGCGCCGCGCTGGAGGGGCGGGGAGTTCGACCTCCTCCCCTGCTAGCGGAGCGGCCGCCAGCAGCTTGGTGCCGCCGCCCCCCATCAACACGGCGCAACCCGGAGTGACCACTTCGCTGCTCTACAGCGGGGCCAAATTCCGCGGGCAGCAGCGCAGCAAAGGCAACGCCTACGAGGTGGAGGTCGTCATGCAGGTGAGGAGGGCGGCGGGGCGAGCCGGGCCGTGGCCGTTCCCGCCCTGCAGGCCCCTTGCGACAGCACCCGCATCACCCTATCACCCTGATATTATGAGAAAATTCTTCACAGAAAAGCCCATTAAACATTGAAACAGGCTGCCTAGGGAGGCGGTGAAGTCACCATCCCTGGAGGTGTTTTAAGGAAAGACTGGACGTGGCACCACTCCGTGCTCTGGTCTGGTTGACAAGGGTGGTGAATCAGTCACAGGATGGGCTGGATGATCTCATAGATCTTTTCCAACCTCAGTGATTCTGTGATGATTCTAAGCCGGCGGGGTATTTTTATGTTCGATTCTCCACGTTCCTGGTGGGATTTGTTGTGGTGGGGACATCCCATGGTTGCTCAGCTCCACTGCACGCTGCCACCTCGCAAGGGCTGGCTGTGTTTTTGTGCGTAAAACCGCTGCTTTTGTGCCAAAACCGTGGCTGTTTTGCTTGTGTCAGCTGAGGAGAGGGGGCTGCCTGCTCTCTCTGTGCTGAGCACAGGGAAACGTTGCCGTCCTTTGATCACAGGTGGAGAAAATCCATCTTCTCACGACAGAGGTTTGCACTTCCCTGAAAAACTCGCTGCGTGTTTTGAGAGCAGATCTGGATATGTCAGGGAAAAGCTTGGAAAATCCCTGCTGTTAAAGGAGCAGGCAAATCCTTGCCTGGTTTCTGCACAGCAGGAGCAGAGAGATGCAACCTGATAACTCAAAATACAGGTGGCATAAAAGCTTTAGATTTAGGAGAAAGGCCTTCTGCAAAATGCTGGGGGTGTGGATGATTCTTCCAGGGATGCTTTTTCTTGGAGAACGCTGTGAGTCAGATCCCTTCCGGCTGGAAAGGGGATTTGCTTCCTGCTGGAGAATTCTGGGCAGAGGGTGTTGCCTTGGGAGCAGGCCTGGGATGTGGAGGCTGCCAGAGGTGATCTGGGCACCTGCAAATGATCTTTCCAGGTGCTTCTCATCCTAGGAGTGTGAATATTGGGCAGTGAGCTGGACAGTGTGTACCAGCTGCAGCTGAAATTATCCTTGGAAAGGTTAGAAACTGCTTTGGATCAGGCATGCACCTTCATGCCTATTTTTATGGTTGGACTTTGCACTCTTTTCCAGCATGTGGATATGGAAAACTCCTATCTATGTGGATACTTGAAGATTAAAGGCCTTACAGAGGTGAGTGTTAACTGCAAAGCAACACAAAAAGGGACTGTGTAAAAGGGTTTTTGTTGTTGTTTGTTATTTTTTTTTCCCTGGTGGGATGGGAGAAGCTGCTGTCAGAAATAGGAAGTGGAGAGATAGAGCATGTTGAAGATTTGATCACAGGGTATTGGCTGGGGAATGGTGCTGGCTGGAAATGTCACAGGTGATCATCCAGCTGGGAGCTTCATGGAATCATTTAAAGTTGGAAGAGCCTTTTAAAGTCCTTGAGTCCAACCACTGACCCAGGGCACAGCCAGGTCCACCACTTCCCTGGGCAACCTGTTCCAATCTTTAACCACTCTTTTAAATTGTTCCTAATACCCAATCTAAACCTCCCTTGCTGCATTTTGAGGACATTCCTTCTTGTCCTGTCCCTTGTTCCCTGGGAGCAGAGCCTGACCCCCACCTGGCTGCTCCCTCCTGTCAGGGAGTTTGGAGAGTGAGGGTCCTTTTTCCCAGGATGAGCCACTCCAGCCCCCTCAGCTGCTCATTATCAGACTTGTGTTCCAAACCCTTCCCCACAGCCCAGCTCTGACACAGCTCCTGGCTTCATAAAGGGAGGAGGGAGGCAGAGGAAGGCTGGAATAAGAGCACGAAGGCTGTGGGTGTGGAAGAGTCAGCCTTGGACAGGTGTGGGGCAGGACGAGGGCTGGGAACAGCAGCCTCAGATTGCCCAGAGCTCTCCCTGGGAAATACTTTTTGCTGAATGCACGGAGCTTTGTCTGCTCTGTGTTTGTGTCTGTAGTGACAATTTTGACTTCACCTTTGTCTCCCCTCTGCCAGGAGTACCCAACCCTCACCACGTTCTTCGAGGGCGAGATAATCAGTAAGAAACACCCGTTCCTAACGCGCAAGTGGGACGCCGACGAGGACGTGGATCGTAAACACTGGGTACAATAATCTGGGGCAGAGGGTGCAGTGTGTGCCTGTTGGGGAGGATGAGGCAGTAAGGCCCTACAAATATGATTGCCCAGTAAAAGAGTATAAGAGTGTAAAGCCTGGGA
>VZUI01051659.1:0-13814 GCA_013401135.1 Cettia cetti
GGGTTTTTTTTTTTTTTTTTTTTTTTTTTTTTTTTTGCTTTTCATTAGAGGATGAATCTGTAACTAGCAGCTGATTTAGAACTTGTTTTTAAAACCTAAAATGTTTAGGTGGATAGTTTGTTTTATTGATTTTTTTTCCTGTGTGTTGTTGGTTAACCCTGCTTACAACCTGGTATAATCTCAATTATATCCTGAAAGACAAGCAGACATTGTGCTGCTTCTGAAGCATTTTAAATAGCTTAGCTACATTTTAAGGGTTCAGATGCATTAGGAGAGAAATAAAGTAAGAAAATTTGTAGTGAATTGGTAAAGACAGCTTTGGTGTAAACCAGTTTTCATGCTGGCCTGGAAACATTATGACTTAAGTACTTTCATAATGGAAATTTGAAAGTTCATGAACTTTGCTATTGTAAATGGAGACAGAGTCTAGAGGCCTTTAACAATGGATGAACAGGGAATTTAAAGGCAGAATTAATTCCTTTCAAACTAAGGAACCCCAAACCTTTCAAATTATAGGCACCAATAATATGGTGGGAACTATGTTTCCTATAGTAAAACATTACACGAGTAAATGAAACCATATTGACTTCAGACTATCTTAAAAATCATTTATTAGTGAAAAACATTTATTAGTGAAACTCATTTATCAGTGGTTTTAAGGTATTCTTTCTACCAAAAAAAATACTCTAGGAGAAGAAAAATTAGAATATATTGCAATTTTAACCAAGCAACATAAAATTGTTGTTGAAGAAACAATATCAACTAGTTTTTGTAGCAACATTATAGAAGACATGTTAACATAAATACAAGTAAATTTTTTTGCAAACAGATCCTTACAGTAGTATAAAATAGAGTGCAAAAGTAAAGAGAAGGATTTGAATTACAAAACTCCAGAGTCTTTCACACTTCAACTATTTTTGTCATAGAAGTACTTTGTGTCTCTTTGCTCTACAAGTTCTAGGCAAGTAAAACTGCAAAATTATTAAAAACTAAGATTTAGGGGTTTTTTTTCTGTAAGTTTTCTTTCTAAAAATAATTTTGACATAAAATTTTATTTTCTACCACCCACACCGTGGCACCCTAAAACAAGGCCAGCTTTTCTCCTCTCTTCCAAAACCACAAAAGTTTACAGTCTCCTTTTATTGACTCACTTCCAAGCTCATAATCTTTGTTTGCTACTAAAACAAGACAACTGTGTTTTTCTGAAAGACTCACACTGTGAGCAGGTGTTGATCCTGCTGGGGAAAGAATTAAATATGATTTATGACAGTAAGGCATGAGCTGTTTTACCTTATCCTGTTGAAAGAAGGCAAAAGCAACTTTTCTGACACAGAAGACAGACTACTGGTTTGATAGCCCTAAAGGAGAAATTCTTTGGATCAATCAAATATCAGGACGTGATTTCCCTGGTTTTAGTGTTGTATCAGAGTTTGTTACCCAGGGTAAAATCTGCCAAAGTATTCTATGTAAAGAACCTCTTGGGAAAAACTCATGGGAAATAGTAGGTGTAGTCTGTGTGTGGAAAGGGTAATATAGATATAGGAATTTAGTTACACATTACTGCACAGGAGTGAACTCAAGGTTACTTCAGGTTAAGATGGCTGTAACATTCTTTTCCTTCTGATTCATTTTCTTTGATTGAAGGACCCAAATTTTGTTAAGCATCCAGCCTTGTATACAGACTTATTCTTTGCAGAGAGGTCTCAGGTTTGCTACATTCTACAACTGGCACAGCATCACTTAGTATTTGGTACACCTTCTGTCTTGGTTTCTGCGTTGTGTCTAGCTTAGATGAAAGTAAGTTGACTGCTCTTTGAAATGTTTAACAGAGGATTTAATACACAGTGTCCTATTCTGATGTCAGCTCAATTTTTTTAGTTGCCCTCAAAATTATTTTGTTGGATGCTTTGAACATTCTGATTGAGTCAATCTTAGCTGCAGTAGCTAGACTGTTGTGTACTTATATAAATATTTGATCATGTAAAAGAACATTACCAAATTAAGGAAGTAGCACATATATTTATTTTCAAATTTTAACTATAGAATTTACCAGAGCTATGTAACAGAAACTCTTCTTACAAACTTGTAGGAGAATTTTACTCTCAGGTATGAAATGGAGTCTCTTTCTGCATTAATCCTTATGTTCCCCAGATTGTGCTAAAATATCCCATAATCTCAGTTTACAAGTGACGATATAAAGCTTGTTAACTTGTTTATGAGGAAAGGTGCAGTTTCTGAGGAATAAGGTGACAGCAAAAAAATCTACACAGGAAGCTGATAAATTTGACCTTTTCCTCAGAAATATTCTTGAGGTGAATATATAGTAAGGTCCCTTGAATAACATTTGTGGAAATGCATTACAAAAATGTGTTTTAAATTGATACAATAAAACTGTTACAATGAGAAAACAATTTACACATTTCTTGACTGTTATGATTTTAAAACTCAGTCTTGTGTTTGAATAAAGTAGACTTCTGCTGTGTCCTTGAAATATGCATTTCCTAATGAAATCAAGAAAAGGGATATACCAGTATGATAGTCTCGCTCCTGCTGAGAAAAATGGTCTTTACCTCAGCTAAACAAAATTGATTTTGATTTTTTTAATGTAAAAATGCTCATTATAGTGCATTAATATTCAAAATAGTTTTTTAGCATAATTGTGAATTGTCTTATAGTTGGTTTAATTTACCCAATGATCACAAGTTTGCTTCCCAATAAAAAATTACTCTAAATTTTTTTTTTTTGATGTGAGAACTATCAAATTGTATGTAAAATATATAGCAAAATATATCAATGTTTCTTTGGATGAAATACGATTGTATGATTAATGTATAAAAAGTGAATAGCATAGACCATAAAGTAAGTGTTGCATCTGCTATACATAACTGAACAAGGAAAATGTAATCATATTTTCATATCTATTTTTTTCAGAATTTAACCATTTTAAATTTTTTTCATGCATATTTCCCTTTATTATCTTAGGACAAGTAAATGAACAACCAAACTTTTCTTTTGCTAGTTTTAAAAGTTGCACAGATGTTATCCAGAGAGGTTTATAAGAGACCCTTGCTAGCAAGACATTCCTTTGGTAAAAGCTTTACTTAGACTTCTACATCTCTTCAAGTAATTCCCTTTTGTTTGCTCACTTTTTAGCCTTATTCCTTTCAGTCTGCACTTACAGCCAAAGGACTGTTACTTTTGAAGAATCATACGTGAACTGAGGTGAAGTTTTTCTTAATACAAATGTTGGCATTTTCATTTTAAAATTATTTGGCCAAATGAGGTGCCATTTCAGTTTCAGGATACCAGTTAAATAGTCAGTGCTTTTATAGGTCAGCGCTTGTGTAAGTTTGGTGTCTGTGAGTGTAGGTGACATATATGGGATCAGGAAATGGGATATAAATATTCTTGCTCAATTGAAAAAGCTCTGGAAAACCTCACCTCTTTCTGCTCTACCGGTGATCTTGGAAAATTTTTCCTTAGTGTAATTAATTTAAGAAGATTAAATGATACCATTCCATTATTGTTACTTTAATGTTTGTTTACAATGCATTGTATGTTTAGGACACTCTTCAGCACATAAACTCTGTAAGGCAATGAAATGTATTGAGCAGGTGTCAATTTTCATCCTCTAACAAGCCTGTAACCAGGGCATTGCCTTGAAAAACATACACCAAGGAAAGGGAATTTGAGTTCAAGTTTTGCAAGAATTTGATGGTTGGCATATATTATGTATGAATTTTCACAATTTTAGAAGGCCAAACATAGAGCTCATGATGGTACAGGAGAATTTATTTTGCTTCATCTGCAGGATTTGCTATGACATGTTTAGTTGGCGTATTTTTTTGTGTTTGGAAATTTTATGTGGAAATTTAAAAGTTCAAAATATGTATTTTTGGTTCAAACAACTTATTGTAATGACTTGATTTTTAATATTACATTTATTCTCAAAATCTTTGACTGATTTTTAAAAGAAATCTTTGTTATTGATTAAATCTAATATAATAAATTAGGTGTATCAAAATTTTTTTAAAGATATCTTGAATGTTCCTTTTACATTATATTTTAGTGTTTCTGCCTTGTCAGGAATCTCTGGGATACTGCAGCCAGTTATGAAAACAAACTAATGAAAATTTTAATTTTATGTAAGTACAAAAAAACCTTTTTCAACAAATTTATATGGTCTACAATAAAAAAATATGGAATTTATTGGTTTGGGTAAAAAAAACGTAGTTTGTCTATTTTAAAGTAAATTAAAAAGATTAAAAAAATAGGACATATATGTGTAGTCTTGCCACAGAAATATATAGGATTGTCTCAGTGGAGTAATTTTTAAAGTTGATATAACAGTATAGGTGCTGTATCTCTTACAAAATTTTTGGGCTTCTTGATATTTTTGTATTTCAGGAAATTGAGATGTTTTCTTATATATACATATATAGATGACATGGATACTCTCACACCGTTTATAAGATGTATATACAACTCTTATAACTAGCATCTCTAGATTGTATACCTATCAAGGTCTTTAAAGAGAGCAACATTTTCATGTCACTAATATAACTACAGGGACTAGAGGAAATTAGTTATTTGGTCTCATCTCCCATTAAACCAAGCAACATGATATATAGGATTTTACTTTCTCTTTTCTTTTATGAAACATATGAACAGAATTCTCACCATTTGGTTCTATGACTCTACATCTCAAAAGTAGTCAAAGGTGAAACAATTCAATTTCTGTTGAAATACTTTGACTGGCAAGATAAGATACATGACTGCTGCTAATAGTAGTGTGTAAAATATTATTGCTTAAATCTGTCTACTACAGTCCTCTCAGTGATAATGGGGTCCTGTAGATGGGTCTCTTGAGGCTTTTAACTGTCTGATTTCCCAATGGTTAATATAATGAATTTCTAAAATCTTTAGGAACAAGAATACCCACTGAGATCTCTTATTAAGTAGATCCATTTTATTCTTTGGTCCATTTAAATTCATATTAATTTGGTTTTTTTGTTTTTGTTTTTTTTTGTTTGTTTGGTTGGTTTTGGTTTTGTTTTTGTTTTTGTAAAAATCTAAAACAAGAAATCAGCAATGCTAGGAAAATAACACCTACCTTATATTCAAGTATATTTTTCCACGTCTACTAACACTTTTGTGGAAAAAAAAATTGTACTAGAAGAGATCAGAATAAAATCTCTCTCAAAATTCATCTAGTTATTAGGTAGCAGAGTGTAGTAATATATACTAATGGTCCCAAATCCTGAATTCACTACTATAGAGGAATACTATAGTGTTCTTTACTAGAAGGACATTTTAGAAAACAATAGAATAACTCAGTAAAGAGTTAGAGATGTTTACATTTGGAAAGCATGCTGAAAACAATGCCTCTTTTTGAAAAAGCATTCCCATGTGAACTTGCTTCACTGCTGTTTAACCATAAAATTAACATCTCAGCACATCATTTGGAAGTATTATAACATAGAAGCTTTAATGCTGTCTCCCATTTCCAGATGGAATATGGCTGTGCACAGTTATTACTGAAAGACATATAATGATGTCCTGAAACACATTTAATGAAAGTTCAAGCAGAGTAGATGGCTAATGTTGTTGACTACAATGCACTAGATGTGAAATGTGCATTAGCTTAAGTATTATGTATACTAAGCTTTCATGACATGTATATTCTACTTTATGTGGAAAATCAACTGAAAATGCATAGTGTTGAACTCTATAATGCATGACACTACAGTTTCACTAAGAAACATAATGTAGTTTCAGTAATCTTTAAGTATTTTGTAATTATTTATAAAAGAAACACGGAAGATATTAGCCAGAATGGACATGCATAAGCAGATCATGAGGCCTGTTCTGGAGGAACTCAGGAAGACAGAGAAAAATTGACAAACATCTTGGGGGATATCTTTCAACTGCAAGGAAAATAATCAGTACTTTTTCAGTACTGCTAAGAAATGGAAAGAAAAGCAAACAAGTTTGTCAGGGATATCACTTAATGCCTCACTTTACAAACCAGCATCTTCAGTTTCATGTCTGCAGTGCACTGAACTAATAAGTAATCTCTAGATTAAGAACATGTAGAGACCTATATTATTCACAATGGAGAGTGGGAAAATTAGAAACAATTATTTTATTGTACTTCAGGACTAGAACAAGGGGCAGTGAATGAAATTGATGATGGCAAGCTCAAGAAAATAAAAACAAATATTTGCTCATTTTTTTTCCTTGTGCTGTCATTTCTCATAAATTAAACAGTGGTACATATTGTGTATTTCTCATCCTCTGTATACTAAATATATACAGAATTACTCACTAATCTCAGGAAAATAATCTGAAATAATCATACTTGTATCATATACACCGCACTTATATAGTTTTTATTTTTTTCAAAGAACCTTAACGCCGCTAATAGTCTGCTTTATGCAAATATAGAAAAATGGGGAAAACTAATCCCAGAGAGGCTTTGGAGCAAAGAAAATTTAAAAGCTGGGCATTATTTGCTTTGTCAATCATTGTACCTTTCAGCTCTGAAAGAGAAAATGTCTTTAAAAAATACAGAAAAATTAAGAGTAGAATTAAGTTACAGATATAAACCCCCAGATTCCTTCACATGAATTCAGGAATTTAAATGGTTTATCAATTAGACAATGATTGATTGAGATTCACATTGAACTCAATGGAAAGAGATAAGCATTACCAAAGTCATCTTATAATGGTGCATTTTTCCCTCCTTTGACTTTAGTAATACTTGCGGGAAAGCTGTAAAGTATAGTTAAGTTTTCAAAATTAATTTGAATGAACCCAGACTTCATCCTTTTTTTACAAAAACGGGCCTATTCTCTTTCAGTAAACATGATTACTGACACATTTTCCAGTTCAATGGTATAAAGCCAAAGATAATATGGCTTTTTTCACTTTTGGCCATCATTGATGAATGTGACACCAGACATCCGAATTTCCTAGATACCCATATATCAAACTACACAGACAAGGCAAACATCATTCCAATGTGTAATTTACTTCCTAATGAGCAGAAATTTTGCCATTAGCACAGGCAATTATGTAAAAATATTTCTGTCAGTCATCTTGACTGTTATCTTGAGAGTATGGAACTGAGGCAGCTACAAAGTATGAGTAAATCTGATTGTGGAATAGAATGTAATTTAAATTCACTTTTGGAACTACTTTGGAACATTACTTACTACTATGTTTTTTAAAATGTTTTTTAGATGAAGGTTGTGAGAAAAAAGGGTGCTATTTGGTTCTACACTTACATGTGAGCCTTGTAAGGCTGTTAGCAACAGTAAAAAAAATCATAGTCTTTCATCCTTTATGTTTAAAAAAAGAAGTATGCTTTTATGTGTGAATGTGACATATTTTTAATATACTTTCAGGTAATATTTTTTTAAATACTAGCAAATATATAATGTCAAACACTACTTGTATTCTAATACCTTTTCTTGTGTCTCATCTCCTCATCTCATATCTAATCATCTAGGACAAAATCTCTATATTAGTTTTCTATATAGACATCCATATCAAAACCTTTGATTATTAATACATTTTTTTGGATTGCTTTTATTCTAACAAAATTTGGAATCCCTTATCTGACTATTTTCAAAAGTGAAAAACAAATGGAGCATCTACTATAATAGTGAAAGGCCCAGTGATATCTGAGGTACCCTGTAGTGTCTGAGATATTCAGTGAAGATCTAACAGATATGAAACAAAACTAATAAGAGTCTGGTGATGTCCTGGGGATGCAGCTGAACAACAGATGGGAGACTTAGGCATCTAGTGGCATTGAATTGAGTCAATTCAGTTATGCTCTAAATAAACACTTGGTACACATAGAAAATGTGTAGCTTCATTGTGGTAACCCTGAAAATTTTAAGGAAAATTTAAGAGGCTTTTTAAGTACAAAATGTTTTCAGTTCCCCCTCAGTACAGATATAGTAAATTAAGACCATATTATCATATGAATTCTTTTTAAACATAAGTGTAATTTCAGTGCATGCAGTATATCCTACATATATGTAATCCCTGTACTTATGTAAATTAAATGAGTAGGGAGCTGCTATGTTCCCAGGATAAACCACCTATATTAATATGTTGAATGACCACCTAACAATTAAATAGAACTAGAATAATACTAAATCGATTCTTGATGTAATTCTGAGAATCACTCTGGTTTTTTGATATATCTTTATTATGTTATATATAAAAAATACATAATTTATATTATTTATATATATACACAATATTATATATTGTGTCTTTATTGCATTCTGGAAAGCAAAAATATTCTAGGAACTCAAAGTGCAAATGGAAGAAGTTTCCTGTTCTTCCTTTAAAACAGTACAAAGAAGTATTGCCAGAAAGATGTCAGTGGAACTGTGAAGACTTGAAAATAAGTGTTGAAAAGAATCTGTATTATGAGACAAACAAATTCTTACTAGGAAGGTAGTTTGCATGGTATATCTGGTGGAATGGACCTATTGTTGAGTAAGTAGAAAATCATCAGGTCTAGGTAGCAGTCATGTACTGAAAGTATGAAGGTAATGCCATTCAAAGCAAACCATACTAAAACAGACACATGATTTGTTATGCAAATTATAGGCCCTTGCATATTGTATTATTATTCATGTGATTTTTTTTAGAGTTACTTCACATTTTGTTTGCGGTTGTCATAAAAAAGGCATTAGCGACCTCATTACATGTGTAATAAGATATGTGAGACACATTCAGCAACCCTTCATTTTACCTACGCAGCTTTAAACAAAATATAAAGCATAAATCCTAGTATAATTTTCATTCCCTCCACTATTAAAAATTTTACCTCAAAAATTTAGCACAATTTTACTTTTTGATCTCTACTTCTATTCTCAGCTGCTATTCTCTAATCAGTGCTTTTAAGCAGTCTTTCTCTTTCTAGATGGATATAAATAGGTGAACATAAACCACATTATCAACCAAGAATCTGAACTGTGTAAAATAACATTAGAGAAGTAACATTACTAATTTATTTTTTTTGTAAGAATTTTTATGGTACTGTAATACGACATTCTTCCCTTTCAAGGCAACTAAGAATTAAGATAGATTCTTAATACATTTGTACCACATATATCCAAGGAATGGGCACACAGTTCAAGATTTTGGACCCAATAGACAGCAAAATGTATTTTAAGTATCATTTGTCATTCATCAGGTACCTTATGCTCACTAATGAGGATTTACAGCCTAGTCAGAAGATGAAACTGTGCATATACAACTGTTACAAGATACCTTCAGGTTCCATGGTTTTCCTCTTGAAATAATTGAATAGTTGGTTCCTGAAGTACAGACTTTTTTTCTGCATCGTCATGCATTTTTATTCTGTTAAACTTTAAAAACAAATTTTTAGTCAGTGTTAAAGATAGTATGACTAAACAATACTGAATTTCTACAGATAAAGAACAAGAATTAAAATAGCAATGTTTAAACCAAACTCCAGTAAACCAAGACTGATGTTTCAATGCCTAATTCTTTTTTCAGTCAATGTCCTTGCAGGAATTTCATTAGGCATTTTCCTCTCCTGAAATTGCTTGAGTAAGTTAGTTCTATTTAAAATCTGTAAGAAATATGCTGATTTTTAACACTTTTGCTGCTTAGCACTGAGTGGTTTTGATTTTTAAAAGTGAAATTTGGCAAGTGAGTCATACATATGTCCTGACTGCTTGTAAATTGACTTTGAAAGAAGGACGTTATGTCTTCAGAGAAAGTAAAAAGATTCTGAGAATGTTTTGAGGATTTTTCTTTTGGAAAGATCTCTATACCTACATTTGGAAAAATGTTGATTAGTGTCCCTCTGCACACCATCTGATCATTTCAATAAGGTAATGAAGACCTTCTGGCACATAAGCTGTTCATTCTTCCAGAAATGCTGCCATTGTTGGTGTTGAGTTAAACCTACAGATAGATATAGATATAGATATAGATATAAAATGAAATAATACTTCCCAAATGATGTGCAACTGAAAGAGTACACTCGCTATATATCATTATGTGCCAGAATAGTGCATTTTTTAAGAGTGCTTATATTCAAAATATGTAATATATACTTAAATAATTTTACATCCTCATTTTTGTGATAATCTGATTCCAACATTAATTTTACATTAAAGATTACACATAGTTCCCAGGGAAGTCTTTTGGAAAAGAAATATTTTGCACTCATGAGAAGAACAGATCAGAGAATGTTGAAGGTAACTTGGTAGAAGTTACCTCATAGAATCACTGAAATCCTGTCTGTAATGTTCATAGCTTCTCATTACCATGTGGTCTGAAGAGCTGTAAAGACATTGGTTTCTTGGCGTAAATGAGGAGGTGGATACAAAATTATCCTCAGAGCATTCACCTATTTATGATCTTGATTCAGGAAAGCAATGAAATTAAAGAAAGGAAAGTTTAGGGAGAAGTCCAATATCAAAATTCTTCATGAAACAAAATTACTATGACTATCTGCCTATATATTCTTGTGTGAAACTACTCATTTCACTTTCTCAGTATCTCAGTATCCATAAAACTATTCAGAATGTCTCTTCATGCAGGGTCTGTTCAGCATATAAGGTTATCAATATACTTAAACCTTTCAAAAAGCATAGATATTATGACGGGCACCACACAAGGCCTATGAGAACATGATTATTTGGCTGTTCAGAACAGAGGTAGAACAATATGGGTTAAGTAAAGTAAACAAAACAAAAATACTGGAAATCTGCTTATGAGGGAAATCCTACATCTTTTGTATTACCTAAGGCAATGGTCTAATAGAAAAAAATACTGATAATTAATAGGCTAGTTCATAATGAGCCTATACAGATGGTCACATGAACACCTAAAATGAGGAGGTGTGCTGTTGCAATGAAACAATAAGGAACTAGCTTCTCCAAATGGCTTAATTGAAACTGAAATCTTGAAAATAGATCATAAAATCTCAAATATCTCTCTAGAATTTCTGAGGCTAAGAACTACACATATTTTGCAACTGATTCATAAGAAAAGCCAAATTTTTACATTCAGTTGAAAAAAGGCACTTTGATAACACTTTTGAAGAGTCTACTGAAAAATACCAAGACAATGAAACATTATTTTTCTTAAAGTGTTTATTTAAGACTCAGTGTTTATTTGAGCTCACAGCATACACAAAAGTATGCAGTTTTAAACTGTCTTTGTATACACTAATCAGTCTGGATAACTAGATGGTTCGTCAATCAACAATCAACAAAAATCCCATGCCAAAGCCACCAAACCTCTCTAGATAGGAGATAAAACCTTTTATTCAGCTTATTTCTTAATGTATTTTTTCTTACCAGCACTAGTAAAAGACACCATTCTCTTTATTTTCCAGGTAAGAAAGAGAAGTAATATTTCTTCAGTCAGAAAATGACTGTTGGCACGTTTTGTCCTTGTTGACTATGGCCAACATTAAACTGGCTAGAATTTGAAATACTAGCCAAGTTTCATTCCCTACACAATTTGTAAGAAGAATTTAGCTTCTCTTGAACACGGTTCACAGGTCCAGCATGATGGTGACTTAAACCAGGTAATAATTAAAAATTCAGTACAGGAAGAATGAAAATAAGTTATTTAAAGAAGAGCAGAAAGTCATTAGCTCCATGGTTTGACCATTTAGCCTTAAGGTTAAAAGTAAAGTGGTCCTGAGCTCTAGTGTTTGTTCCCGGAGCTAATCATGGAGTTTATACTGAGGAGTGTGTTCACACAAAGCAAAAACTTTGGAGTCCATTCCAGAATCTCTGGAAGGCATGATTGAGCAAGGTTAGAATTTGTCAACAAACTTCAGTTTTGTGCAGAACGTTCCAACAATCAGTAAAATAGGTCCAGCATGTATTACCTCCTCCTTTCTCTGAATTCATTTTTAACATGTTCTTTAACAGTTTTGATGATGGACATAATTTATTGCTGCAATTTCCAGAGAACATGAAGAAATGTTACAGTAGTGTTCTTTTCCTCTGGTATTACATTGTGTGTCTCCATTTCATACTTGATGAATATCATGACTCAGAAAAAAATTATTTTCCTTCTCTGTAAGAAGATAGGTTCTAAGAGATTTAACTCAAAACATAGATGCTTACCATACAGACTCCTAAAGCTAGAAATAATACAAGGTGATGTATGATGTTCATGCTCTGTGTAATAAGCAGTCTTGCTGAAATTAAAAAAAAATCTGAACACTCCTGAGAACCATTTTTATAAACCACTACTTTTTGTGTTAAATGACAATGTCTAAATGTTTCATAGCTGCATGAGAAGTTAATACATTCTGGGGAAAAAAAACACAACCCCAGAAACCCTCTGTAAATGGTATCAATGTATAAGTACTGTTTTAAAAGACAGGTATTTAAAAAGATAAATTTATTGCCTCTGTGCAGTTCCACTAAAAATTAACTAGGTAAATGGAAAACATTTTCAGCAGTTTTGGTTTTTCTTCATCTCTTAGACACTCAAACACAACAATCTCAGCCTTCACGCTTTGTACTTTTATTTTTTCTCTCTTTTAAAAAAGATAAATCAATCATCAAAAGAGAAAGCCCTGCAAAAGTAAGCCTTCTTATTTCCTTCTGTAGGGACTGTTTCGTAAACACGGAGATTGAATAACATCTTGTAAAGACAGGACTTGTGACACAAATATTTTAAGGAACACATATCATTTATGCAAAATTGTTCCCATGTTGCCTTCAAATGGCCGCTTGTACCACTTTACACATCACTTAAAACCATGTGAAAAGCAACACTGTGAATGTACTTCATAGATTAATTTATCCTTATGTGCTGTGATTTAGCTGTTAGGATACCCCTATGTAAATAGGAAAACTGCAAACAAAACAAAGTGCTTGTAGATGTTTTTGTTTCCTCCAAGCAGACAATTTTTATTAATTGCCATGACTTTTTTTGCATAATTTATGTTCTGAATAGTCCAGGAGTGGAAGAAAAAATTAATAAAGAGAGGTCTTCTGTTTTTATATTGAATGGCACTTCCAGAACACATTCCAGGAACACAATAAAATAATAAAATTGGGTGTGCAACTTTCCTCAGAGGCAACCAGGAGAGAATGTGATACTGTGTCAGTAATGCCTTCAAGTAAGCAGCTTAACTTGTATTTTACAGTCTTATTCCATTAATGAACACTTTCTCCAAATTCAAAAAAAGACAGCTGATTTTTTAATGTTGATTTTGTAGTTCATGTATTTAAAAGCTACATAATCTTAACACTCAATATATTGTGAAAAGAGATATTGTTATAGGGCAGGAAAAAACCCCACAACACCAAAATCACATTTACTCATATACGTAGAACAGATATTAAGAAGACAGAAACAGATACTTATAATGCTGCTTGATAATCTCAGTTTCAATTACTCATATGCTGTTCTGTTGTGTTTCTTATGGTAGTAATTGCAAGTCTTACCAATATTTTCCAATACTTTTGGGAAAAATCAAAAAATATATAAAATAAACTGTAATAAATTATACTATAATAAGTTATTTCAAGTTAAAATCTACTGGGGTAGATTGGGGCTAAATAGTAAAAATCTATTGGAGTAAATATAAGTTATTTCACGTAGAATCTTCCGGGGTGTTTGTTTATTTGTTTATTGTCGACTTTATCCATAATGTATTCAAAAAGTAGGTAAATTTCATGCAGACAGCACAGGAGCAAAAGATTAGATAGATAGATAGATAGATAGATAGATAGATAGATAGATAGATAGATAGATAGATAGATAGATAGATAGAT
>VZUI01051662.1:0-29367 GCA_013401135.1 Cettia cetti
TGGATGGATGGATGGATGGATGGATGGATGGATGGATGGATGGATGGATGGATGGATGGATGGATGGATGGATGGACAGACAGGCAGCTCTCTCCCACCATCACCCACATATCCTGATGCCAAGAGGAGGCCACTTGGGCTGAGCATTGCCCCCCTGCCCCCCTCAAGCTCCCCTGGGGATCAGAGCAGAGCACACAAGGACTCTCCCTGCCCCAGAGCAGAGGGTCAGCTGTGGCTCTGGAACCTGGCTGCACCATTTCCTAGGTCAGTGGGAAGCCAGGCAGTGGCTGTGAGGATGTGGGACAGCAGGAGGTGCCTTGGGACAGTGGGGGCTCTGCAGTGGGGGGTCCTGGGGATGTGCTGAAGGCCAGGAGGGAGGGGAAGGAGTTTGGGGAGCTTGGCAGAGCTAAATACAAAGTTTGTGAAGTCATAAAGGAGTCAGTCTAAGCCTAATCTTAAACATGGGACTTAGGAATTGGTTATCAGTTCTATGGGCATTAAATTATCTTTATACTCTAAAACCAGGCCAAATGAAAAGAAGGGATCTATTTGTGGACACTAAACCTCAGCTGTATCTGCTCTCCTCCTAAAGGAATTAAAATTTTCCAGCAAGTCCTAGAGAATGCTGGAAGCTCTGTTCCTGCAAAACCATTGCAGTGGCTGGAGCAGCTGTGATGTCTGTCCTGGCTGAATTTATCACATTTAGTCTAAGAGCCTGAGGGTGCAGAGTTATTACAAGGAATCCCACAGCAAAAACCTTCCATAAATACGGATATGCCAGCCCCAGCTTGACGTCTCTTCATCACTGAAGTCTGGTGAGGCTTTTCTGTGCTATTCTCACTTGGACAGAAGCTGCTCAGCACATGAGGTGGACACACGTGCTCTGTAGGTCAGGCTGCTGCCCTGCTCCTGCCTGTTTTCTCACCAAACCAGGAAACTCAGAGTTCAGCAGTCTGGAGCACACCAGTTCTGGCCAGTAAGACCCATCACCATCACATTGTGGAGAGCACAGAGCCAGCAGGATAGCAGGGGATCTCTGTGTCTGGTGCAGACCATGTCACAAGCCTTACACAGCTTGTTGCAGCCAGACTGGGCTCCCAACAGGAGCATCTTCATCCTCAGCTGCAACTTCAGCCCAGATTTTGGCCATGGATCTGAGCTCTAGCCTGGGGGTCTTGAGACATAACGAGGCCTTTATGGCACAATCACAAAATACCCCAATAACCCCATTACAGAGCCCTTCTTCTTTGATGTGCAGCCCCTCACGCATGTTCCCAGACAAGACCCAATGGAAAATTTGCTGAAATTCCAGCTGGAGGTTGTCAGACAGTTGGTGGAAACCCCCTGACCTCAAGTGCTGGCTTCAGCCCTGTGGGATATTTTTTTCTCTTCGCTGGATGTGACTCTCCCAGCAGGAAACCTCACAGCAAACCCACAGGGAGCACAGAAATCCCGGTGCTTCCGTCTTTGTGCTCTACCAGGCCCCCCTCTTTGGTAAACCATTCCACACTGTAAATATTTTAAAAGCCCAGCAGGGCTGTTGAGTATGTTTTGCTGTTGTTATGGATCCGCCCCAGCAGGAGAGATCTAATAATAGTGCCTGTACCCTGGAATGAAAGGGCAAGGGGCACTGCACAATATGGAGAGCTCCAAGGCGACTGCACCACTTCATGCCTTGGTGGTGGGATGTGATGCTTGAGGAGAAAAAGGGGTCAGATCCCTGTTCTCAAGCAGAACTTGGGATTTTCACCCCAGAAACATAGCAAGGTTTTGTTCAGCTTTACAACTCCAGAAGTTTGGAGAGTGTTAAATCCACCAAGCAGAAGGGAGAGCGTGTCCTGGGCTGAGCTGTGGGATGAGGGAGTCATCTCCAACCAAAACCTGCAGCTCTTGGTCCCAGCTGCCCCTGGGAATGGAGCATGAGGCCAAAGCTGGGCTGCAGGACCTTGGAATGGGACTCAGCCAGGGCTCCTGAAGCTGGGAACTGCCTGCAGCAGGCACAGGGAAGGCTGAGGTACAGGCTCCCTGCCTCAGGTGTCCCAGGGGCAGCACAGAGGGCAGGGCTGTGCTGGCTGCCTGGAGGGACAAGAATGTCCAAGCAGGGGCCTCAGCTGCCTCGTGCCTCATGGATCTGTGCAGAGAACCAGGTGAGGAGGGGAATGCTGACAAAGGTGAGAGGTTAAGGGGCAGAGCAGGAGGCACAAAGCAGGCAGGGGGGGAAATGGCTGAGTTCAGCCCAGCCTGCTGATAGCCAGCACCCAAAAATAGCCCTTCCTAGCCATAAAAACTTTAACCTAGACAAGGGACTGATGCAGTATTGTGTGAAGGGTTTCCTTGGGACTGGAGTCAGGGCTGGGTGTGACTGTAGCATCCACTGAGTGCCAAGGATCAGCCCTGGACTGGCTGGGATGGCAGAGCTTGAGCAGAGCCCTGTGCTGGGGGTGACCTGCCAGGTGTGCCCAGGTCCCTCCTCTGCCACTCTTCCCTAGTTTGCAGTAACTGTTTGCTGTAGTCCCTGACACCCTGCTGAGAAGCAGGCAGGGGACACAGGAATTAAATGCAGGCTTGTCAGTGGAACGGAATGGGAAATGGAGCTGAGCCAAAAAAAAAGCCTCAGTTTATTCTACCACAAGGAGAGCAAACATTTAACCTTTTAATTTCTTAGCACCCACCTTCTAAGTGGGCAAAACTCAGCCCCAGAATGAGTAGGGTTGGTTTAGCTGCAGCCCCCAGAGTGGAGCCAGCTGCTTTGTCAGCTGCTGGGTGATCTCCCTGGAAAATGCCAGCAAGCCCAGTTGCAATCCAACAGCAAAACTGCTCAGGAGGCCAGGACCCACCAGTGAAGCCAAGACTATTGCAGCTCAGATTTTTTAGTACTCACAAGACACTACAGAAAAATAAGTCCAAACAGCAGCTTGGTAGATCCAGGGACAGGAGCAGAGGCAACTCTGGGGACATACCTGGTGTCAGTGGCAGGCTCTGAGGGGCTTCTTCATTTGTGGCCACTGCCCTGGGACAGGCATGTCCCCATGGCAGAGGGGACACAGCCTCCCTCCAAGCAGCAAACCTGTGAGGAATGTGCAACAAGCAGCAAATCCCAGCTTCCCTGCCCCATCCCTGCGGGCTGGCACGCTGGGCTGAGGGCACGGGGGCTGTTTCTGTTACCATCAGCAGGAGAGAGGAAAGGGAGGGCAGGAAGGGACCCTCTGGGGACAAGCTGAATCACCTCTGTGAAGTGCCCTGGAAACCTCTGCATGTTGTGTGTGTGTGCCATGGGATTATTCCTGCAACACCTGGCAATAGCAGGCCCATCATCCTGTCCACGGGAGAATGAAAAACCAAAGGTGGGGGGCCAGCAGGTGATGCACCTCCCTTTGCACCCCCTGCCACCCCTAAGTGGCCACAGTGACACAGTCTCAGGTTCCACTGAACTATGTAGGCAAGAGGGAGGGTGGTCCCTTTGCAGTCCCTGAAAGATGTTAAAAGCAGTTACTGAGTGAAAACCCACAGAACTGTGTGTTCTGTGCCTGGAAGTGTGGAAATGCTGTTTGAAAAATCAGGTTTTCCTATCACAATCGAGGCAACTGCTCCCATCACCTTCTCAGCCCAACAACTTCCCAGAGGCGGAGGCTGGAATTTTTCTGTCAATGGGGAGGGATCTGCCTGCAAGGTTTTTGAGAGCCACCCACCTTGAAAATCCCGGAGGAATTGCTCAAATATGAAAGCTTCGCTGTTAAATCTGCCTGTCTCCAACTCTTTGCATGGAGAGCTGAAGGCAGGAACCGTCCCAGCCACACAAATAAATAAATCACATGCGCCATCTCCCGGCCACCGAGCCGGGACCAGGACCTGCACACACACTTGTGCCTTCTGTTTCTAGTCAGGATCCCGTCCTTTGCTCGTGTCAGGGGAAACAATTACTTGGCACAGCACTGCCACTACCCCTGGCAGCTCCATCAAGGGACAGCAGGAAAGTGCTGCATCCCAGGGCTGGCTCCTGCCCCCCAGTTTGGGGAAAGCTGGTGGTCCTGCCCAAGGTACAAGGGCAGCAGGATCAGCTCTGGAATGGTCTCACTGATTGGAGATGGACCTGGGCTTGTTTGGCTGGCTTCTAGAGAAGCCTCCCGAGTCCGTGTGACATCTCTCTGGCAGCTGTAGAAGGTCAGCAGTGTCTGGGCTTCAGTGACCTGTGAGAACGTGTCTGGGAATGATGGATGCTTGTCCTGCCCTGGGGAAAAGGCACTTTGCTCGCTGAGCTCATCCAGAGTAGGTGCCTTATCCCAGGAAGGGAACACCAGGGATGGAAGGAAGGAAGATGAGGAAAAACATCTGGGGCATCTCTCCCTGGGGCAAAGGATGCAGCTTTTCCCAGGGCTCATTTAACAGAGCTAGGTGGATGCCAGGTCTGTAGAGGAGGCAGGTGTTCACAAGCATTGTTAGCTTTGGGGAAACAGAATCTCCTGCAAGATCTGGGTGGGCCAAGCCCCACATCCCACCAGTGAGCTGGTGCCAGCACTCCCTGAGCACTAGGAGAGGAGTCCCTGGGGCTACCAAAACATGCTGGGTTTCTGTTTACTGCACCCTACTCAGCTCAGGAACAGAGAGAGTCTAACCTCTTTTATAGCAATTACTGCATCTTCACCTGCATGTCCTGCCATAATGTCAGGGATTAGAGTGAGGAGTGCGATTCCTGTTCAGGCTGGTGCCTCAATCTGCCAACAGATTTCCCCGGCAGGGAAATCAATATCAGACAGGATTTGTAAAGGAAGCTGAGCAAACTCCTCTGTGGGTCATTAACTCCAAGGCACAAAAGCGAGTGAATGTGCATTAAATGTGCATGAATTTGTTTTCACTGCACACGAGCGTTTCTAATCGGGGCCTGCTCCAAGCACTGCCAGCAATCAGCAGGGCTAGAGGCACATTTTACAGTGATCAGAATCACAGATAAGACAGCAATTAATCTCTTGATTCCACACAGAAAAACAAAGCACCAAACAGAGGATACAGGAGCAGGAACTGAGAGCTCCAGGTTTCCTGTGCAGAGGCAGTGTGTGCTTGCCAGCTCTGGGCCCAGGAGCCAGGATGCCCACAACACCATCCCTGGGTCCCTGCACTTTGTGTGCTTGCAAGTGCTGGCAAGGGAAACCAGCAGCCAAAGTGAAAACCCAACAACTTAAGGATTCATCAGCTGAACTCAGAGCTGGCTCACAGCAGAGCTCGCATGTGACAAGTGGCTGCTCCGGGCCTTTCTTCATGCTGTGCACTTGGCACTGGCACAAGTCTGGAGTGAAGGGATCCAAATGTCTTGCAGAAGGGCTGATTTTCACATGGTAAAGTGTTTATCTCACAGCAGTCCAGCCCAATGCTTCGTCAGTGACATCCAACAGCCAGAGGAGGCCAGTACTGCTCCAAGCCCGTACCTTTAAAATGCTCCCTGCTCCCCCAGCTTTCCAATGGGTGTCCATCGTTGCCCATTACAAATTCAGGCTGGATCACCACCCCATCCCCCGAGCAGTGAGCCAAATTTGGCCTGTGTTCAAAGCTCCCTTCTGAGGAGGAAGCAGGGCTTTCTCTGTAATGCTTTCTCTGTAGGGAAAAGCTGCTGCAGGCGACCTTGTGTGCCTAAAGGAGAAGGCTGGAGACTCAAAGGAGAGACAAATGCTGGAGACTCAAAGGAGAGACAAATGCTGTGTCTGTGGGAAGGCAGAACAAGTCAGGCATCTGGGATGTCACCTGGCACAGTGGGTCACCCAGCACGGTGGGTCTCCCCACACATCTGCCCACATGAGGGAGGTGATGTCTGACATTTCAGTCCTCTGTCAGAGGAGCTGGAGCAGAGCTGCAGGCACTGTAATGTTACCCTGCAGGGTCACCTAACCTGGAGGGAGCCATGCCGAGCACCCTGGGCCTCACAGCTGTGTTTTCTCTGCAGCATTTTGCAAGTGAACAGAGATGCAATGGAGGTAGAGTCCAGCACCTACACCGACTTCATCTCCTGCGACCGGGCCGGCCGGAGGAACGCTGTCCATGACATCCAGCGAGAGGCAACCACCATCAGCATGCGCAAGCTGGCCGAGGGCATGGGGGACCTGGCCGTGGAGGGAGCAGGTGAGCTGCCACCTGCAGCACCAGGGAGCCCTGGCACAGGCTGGCAGGGCAGGTGGGAAACAGCAGCACAAATGGCCAGTGCTGTCTCCAGGAGCATCACACTGATGCTCGGGAGGAGCGTCCCATTCCTCACTGCCTCAGTGAGTGGCTTCGTGCTCGTGGATGCTCAGGTAGTGGGGGACTCTCCAGGTCAAGGGGGGCTTGCAGTGAGCAGAATGATCCCTGGGTCGTGGCACAGGAGCACTGCATGCTCCAGCCCAGGCCCTTTGCTCACTGGTGCTCAAACAAAGCATGAACAGACCAAGAACCTTCCCAGACCAATTTACACATCAGTTGTATCTTGGGCTTTATAAAAATCATATACTGGGCAGGCTGTGGTTTGTTTTCTCTCTGTTGTAAAAAAATCAACCTTTGAATAGTTCTGCAGTATTTCAAATAACAGAAATAACTTTCACACCAGCAGCCATCTCCAAATCCTCCCCTTCAGCCCAAACGTGGCAGCAGTATCACCCTGCTCAGTGTCTGCAGCAGTATCACCCTGCTCAGTGTCTGCAGCAGTATCACCCTGCTCAGTGTCTGCAGCAGTATCACCCTGCTCAGTGTCTGCAGCAGTATCACCCTGCTCAGTGTCTGCAGCAGTATCACCCTGCTCAGTGTCTGCAGCAGTATCACCCTGCTCAGTGTCTGCAGCAGTATCACCCTGCTCAGTGTCTGCAGCAGTATCACCCTGCTCAGTGTCTGCTGGCCAGGTGGCTGTGAGGAACTTGAATCCTCTGTCCAAACCTGCCACTCTCATTTCACTAATAAGCAACACAACACAGACTATCATTGCAGAAGGGAAACTCAGTTTTCCCCCTTGCTTTCTTAATCCTCTAGCCTACAACCTGTAACTATAAAAACTCTTTAAAATACATTCATTACCCCAACTGGACTTCTTTCAGCATGACCATACCAGCATGTGTCCATTCACTCATCCATAGTAACCACAAATTGGAGCTGCTCTACCAAGAGAGCAGCTCAGGCAGCTGTGCCAGGCTGTCAGGAACACTTGAAAGTTGGGTGAGTGCCCGTCCCTACCTCGAGGCTCCCTCCTAGCATTGCCAGGTGTGTTGAGAAGTGTTTGTACTCCAGGAATGTGAAGGGAGAACCCAGTATTTTTAATCATAGAATTGTAGAAAATGGTTTGGTTTGGAAGGGAGCTTAAAGACCATCTGCCATGGGCAGGGACACCTTCCACTAGACCTCCCAGACCAATCCAGCCTGGCCTTGAACACTCACATGGATGGGGCCAAGTATCTGGTCACAGGAGGGGAGTGATAGATCTTCAGGTGAAAATCTTTCATCTTTCTGGATGAAATCAGCTGTCACAGATGACACACTGATGGCTTGTGTCCTCAGCAGGATGTAACTGTGCTTTCTTCCCAATCCTCCCTTCTGCAGAAAGCCAAAGAGATGCCAGTTCTTCTGACAACGACCCTGGAGCAAGACCAAAGGGGCAAGAAAGCAACCCCTCCCCATGAGAGCAAAAAGGGGGTGGGATGGGCAGGAGGAGGGCCTTGCTCTGAACAAGGGAGTGAACATTAAACAAGAATTTGTTGAATCTGTGGACTAAAGCCAACCTGGAACAGCAAGTTGTCTGTCAAATGCCTCTGCTGGAACCGTGCTTGTGTAGAGAGACACAAGACACTTGCAAGGACTGGCACCTCCAAAAGACTTCTGGCCCCATCCCTAATGGTTTAGAGCAACACTGCCATGGTTGTAGTGATATGAGCCATTCTCAAGATGCCTTAGCTGCGATTTTCTCTTAGGGGAAAAACAGTTTCAGTAATAATAAACACACCAGATTTTCCTGTCCAAGGTACCTTCCTCCTTTGCAGATTTAGACTATTATTTATTCTGTTTCCATAGGTTAGGAATTTAGATTATTGGTTTTTCTAAGCCTCATCCTCTGCATCTTAGACCCGGCCTCTGGATTGTCCACATGGCCCCTCATCAGGGTGAGCAGAGGGGAAAGGACCCAACCTGTCCTGCTGCCCTCGTGTCAACACCACTCACCTGTGCTGCTGCTGCTTAGCATCAGGAAAGGACCAAAGCACAGCTCTGTGGGGATGAGCCCCACCTGGAGACCCAGCAGCACCAGCCACAGGCATCTTTTTCTCTGGGTTTTAACACTTCAAGATGTTGTTAAGGGGAGGGGAGAAACATTTTGCTGGGTTGACTGTTGACATTCAGGCTTAACTTTGCAAGCTGTTAGCTGAGATGATCTCTGGTAGGATCTCACACCCTTCTCTCTTTAAGGAGACATGTTTGTGTTAAAGATGGTTTGATAAAACTACATAAGCTGTTGGAATAAATGACACAGCCTTCAAGTACTGAAGGTGGTTTTCTTCTGCCTGGATGTTTCTTCTCCCTTTGTTTTGTCTTTAGCTTCAGGGTGGTTTCATAGGGAGACACGGAGCTGTGCAAGAAGAGTCCCCTGAGTTTGGGTCTGTGAACCCCCATGGGTTTGCAGCACACAGATAGAGGCAGATGTAGTTGGGCACGCATGATAAATGTCTGTCCCCAGTTTCCCAGGTTTACCAGCAGGATTGGTGCCAGAGGGAAGAGGTGTTTTCCCTCTGCAGCACAGAACTACAGGAATGCTGCTGGTGTTTCACTGATCCCAATGGAGCAGCCTGACTGGGCCTGACCACCAGCACAGGGACAGGGCAGAGCTGACCTGGGAAACTCTCCACTGGTGACACAAGGGCAAGCATCTCCCTGACAACCTAGGGAAGAACTGAATGTTACAAGTTTGAGATTTATCAGCCAAAACAAGGCCATAAATCAGCAGAGAAGTGGCTGCCAAGCAGAGGGAGAATTGTCTGTGAGAAGCAATGGCCATGGGGTGAGCACAGAGGTGTCCACAGCTCCAGCCCCCACAGGAAAGGAGGATTTGGCAGCCAGGCAGTGACTGCTGCTTTGGCAAAGGGCTGCTGGAGTGGCTGGGTGTCATTGCAGAGCCATGCCCAGACAGCAGCCAAGAGCCTGCACCCACCCCCATGCCCTGGGGCAGATCAGCAGGTAGCTGCTGGACCTGGCTGGCTGCACAGCTGTGTCTTTAAGCCCCATTTCCAGCTCTGCTTACCACAGAACAGTAATTTTGGCTCGTGCTGACACACACTCTCCAAGTTCAAAGGCGGTGCCGAAGGACTGAGCACCACACAAGACCTCCAGCAGTCAAATGTGGGCTAATCTTAGCTCTCTCTGGTCAGAAAATATCTGTTTCAGAATTATATTTAGACAGAGGAGTAGGGAACCTGTTGGCCAGCTTCTCTCAGGGGATGGGCGAGAGGCATCGGGTTCCCCCTGCAAGTGACAGCCAGCTCAGCCACTGTCACCAACTGTGCTGCAGGACCAAGGGCACTGCCTTCATCCAGCCACATCCTCCTGATCTGCAAAGCTGCTGAGTACAGGGATGCTCTGAGCCCTTTTCAGCTGCACACGGGCATGCCAGACCTGTCAAAATCTAACCAAGGCCCAAATGACCCCAAAACCTTTGTGCAAACACTCCCCTGCCCACAGTGATGGTGTAACCCAGCAGCCCAGACTGCCCCTCTTTGCCTCTGAGCATCAACCAGCTGTGCAAAACCCAGGAGACAGGGAAAAAAAAAGGGACTGCTTCTGATAAACACCTGGAAAGGTGAGAGTACTGTGATGGCATTGCTGCTCTAGCTGTGCTGTACAGCCCTGGGATTACTGAAGGGAGAAGGATGGGGAGGATTGGAACAACCTGCAGCCATAAATCCAACCTGGCTGTTTGGCAAGGGAGCAGGCTTCCCTCTGGCTGGCAAAGTGCTCCAACCTGGCAACAGGAAAAGGCAGCAATCAAGCTAGCAAAGCCCCCATCACACCTATCAATGAAGCCCTGTGGTCTAGCAGGGGTCAAGGACACAGTCCCTAACAGTCACCCCTGAACAGAAAGGCACAAGGATTTCTTTTTTAATATAAATTTGTTGTTTTATTAAACAGGATTAACAATCAACTGTCCAGGATCCAAATAAACAACTCTGCTTCAGAAATAATTTTTGGAGAAAAGTGACCCAAAAAAGGCCTGTTTCTTACTGCAATCTTGTCCCTAAAAGTGATACTTTATCTTTATAAAAGTAAGAAAATCACTCTCTCATCTTCATTTATCTATCTATGTGTATATATGCACCACGTACTTCAGAGATGAGCATTTTACTCTGAAGACCAATATGGAAGCCCACAAAGAATGGAAATTCTCCCAGCACACCATCACTGCTGGCTGAGACTGGACCAGTCCATGGTCTGTCCATGGCAATGGTGACCATGGCCCCTTGTCAAAGGCAGCTTTTTGGTACAGTATCTTTGGAGTGAGCATCTTGGCAGACCCCTGGGATGCTAAAGCACACCACACACTCAGGTAAGAAAACAATGGTCTCTTCTCTGGATGCACAGCTCTGTTGCTTATTGAGTAAAAACACTATAATGCCATAAAATCACGAAGGAAATTTTGGTGAGCTTCTCTGTATAAATTCTCCACCAAACTGAGGATCTGAATTCTAGCCAGTGTCATAATTGAGTGAGAGAAGCAATCAGATGGGACCTGAGTCAATGTGTGACATTGGGTCCAAGTTAATTTATTTATTCAGCCTTAAGAGTGCCTAATGATTGTGTCAAATCAGAAAGAGGGCAGAATTGTCAAACGAGGCAATCAATCACATTTTTTCCAAGTCCTAAACAAAGGTAAGAGGAAGATCAAACTGCAGTTCACAGGAGTTCTCCAAGATGAGTAAAAAAGTGGGGAAAATCCCAGAAGGCAGATTTTGGCCCGAAGTGATAAAATTATGTTCCAACTTCCTATGCATGTGTGAGCATGGTCATGGCCAGCTGTGAGCACAGCTGGGGCCTGAGCTCAAGGTGTGCACTTCTGCAGCAGTGACATTGGGAGGCCTGATACCTGGGAGTTCTTGTCCAAGAAAGGATGCCAAAAAAATTGTATTTTGTTTTAAATGCCCTTTGGACCTGTGCACGGGCAGGGGCACCAGCTTGCAGCTTGTTCTTGTTCCAGTCTTGTTAGTACAAGACTAACCCTGGGTAAATATAGCTGAGACCAAGCCCTCACACCCACAGGGACAAGAATAAAGCCTCTGTGTCTGAAAAGGCTGCTAGCTCCCTGCCAGCACTAGCACACCTCTCTCTTCCCTGGAAAGGTGAAAATTAACCCAGGCCACAGCCAGAGTTAAAAGTGGTTATTTCAGCAGGCAAGGGCCAGGCAGGTCAGTGGGGCAGGACAGGTAAAACAGGGAAAGGGAGGAAAAAAATGTAGGGGAGGTTCTTCTGTTTGCATTTGCAGTACAGAGACACCAGCAGATGGAGGAGGGAGTCAGGCCAGCAGGCAGATCCAGACTGCTTGCACAACAGCAGGATAGGAAGCTGGATATCCATTCAGGAGAGAGTTTGTGGGGTACAAGTAGGTGTATGTGATAGTCTGATTCTGATGAGCACTGTAAGGGTCAACACAGGGCTGCCAGGAACAGAGACTGGCTCTGGGCACCTCACTGGCACAGAGCAGAGCCAGGCACTGGTGAGGAGGGCCCTGCTCCAGGCTGGCTCCAGGGACGGGTCACGATGCGTTGGGGACCATCCCATAGGCTTCATACAGCTTGTTCAGCAGCTCCTGCTTCTCCTTTGCAGGTAGGAAGCTGGACTGGGCTGCGTTGATGTTCTGAGGAGGCAGAGGGGGAACACAGGGACATTAAGACACATCAGATATGAACACACAGTTGTGCACATCCCAGAACCTGGCTCTGAGCAGCAACAGGCGAGGGAGAGTGTAAAGTTTCCACTCTCAGATTCATTTCCATGGCCTTATTTCATGCCAACTGCTCTGGCCCATCACTAGCAGCAGTCCCAGGAGAAATGAGACCAGCACAAAGCAAAGGTCTTTAAATACTCTGGAATTTTTGGGATATGTACTTTGAGCCTGCTCCTACTTTCCTGCTTACAAGGCCAGAGCAGAATTTTCTGGTTTCCATTAAAAACTCTTCAGCTTATATAGAAAACCCAGCAGGTTGTTCTGGGCTGCACTGAGACACCAGCAGAGCCAGCCAAGGCCAACTTACAACTCTCTTGAACTCCTCCTCAGTGAATCCCATGTGTTCCTTCACGATGCCATAGTCCTTGTCAATGGTGGAGTTGAAGATGAGGGGGTCGTCCGTGTTCAGGGAATAGTTGGCACGATCCTTCCTAAATCTGTAAGGAAATCAGGCTGAACTGGTGGGCAGAGCACTGGGTGTGAAACTGCAGTTCTCAGGGGGAAATGCAGCAAAAGCAAGGACCTTGGGGCTGTCTCTGCAGCAGGCACTGCTGGAGAAAAGCACAAGGCTCAGCTTGTCCCCCCGTGGCTCTGCACTGAGCTGCCAGGAGAGGCTGGGGTGCAGCATCTCGTGCCCCATAGCTCAGAGCAGGGCAGGAGGGACAGGACAGCCTACCCAAGGGACCCCCCACACCCCTCCAGCTGCACCAGGCTCTCCTGTGCCAAAGGACATGGATGTGCCACACTGTCCTACATAATTAGATGTGCCTTAGCTTTGTAAAGCAATAAAGCAGCTGTAATCAACCCAAATCCTGGTTATTTGAGATTACACATAATTGAGAAGTCTTACTGTATTACAGGGTGTTTGGTGAAGTCCGGAGAACATGCTCCAGTGAGATAACTGGACCAAGGGCAGACCTGTTTGGGGGAGTTAAGCATGAAAACCAGAATCAACCACGTGGATCTGAACCCCAGCTGTGGACACAGATAGCTCAGCACACTGGTAAAACCAGATTAGAGCTCTGTTCACAGCTGCCCCTCAGCACTACTCTGACAGAGCAGTGCATGCCCAGCACATGGATGCAAGGCACCCACAGCCCAGTGACTGTGACAGGGGCCAGTGGCATGTTGCCCATGGCCAGTCAGTCACCAGCCCTGTGCCACAGTTACAAAATCACTTGCATTAAGTACATATTCCCTCTGTTAGCTGGATATGTCCATTTCTGGGGAAAAGCAAAAGAAATCCTTACATGCTGTAACTCCCAGGCATTTCCACCCTCCAACCAGACCTGCTCTGGTACAGCAGCCTCATTTGTGGAAGGATGAGCCTTCAGGCTTGAGGTGTATAAATCAGTGAATAAGCCCTCCAGAATTTATCCTTGGCCACACAAGGATCCGTTCTTTTTGCTATACCCTCCCACAAGCTGCTGTGCTCAGCAGTGCTCCCAGCAGCACAGCCCAGCAAACAGAGAGGTTTGTCCCCAAGGTTTTTCCTGTGGAGTTTTGGGCATCTGGGTTAAAGACAACATTACTGTACCTGTGGTCAGCACTTGAGTGTCAGGTCCTGTCCCTGGCTGTAGCACAGCCCAGGTGAGGGCTTGTTTCCCACTCAGACAGCAGCTACCTGGTTGTCACACTCCCACCACACCTCCTTACCTCAAAATGCATCTTTATTTTCAGCAGCTCCTTGTAGAGCTCAGGGTCCTCCACAACATGGTATCCATGGCCAACACGCTCGGCCTTCAGGACATAAACTGCCTAGAGAGGAGAGGAAAACCACCCAGAGCCTCCAAGCACAGCCCAGCCCCTGCCTGCCCAGAGACCCCCACCCACTGCAGGTACCACCCACACCACGAGCTGGCTCCTGGGATGTCCTTTTCCAGCCCATGTGCCCCGTGCTCACTCTGCTGTGGGTATGGGAGGGCTGGGATGCCTCTCCCACACCCCTGTCCCTCCCTGCCCCGAGTCAGGAACTGCTGGTACCTCCTTGACCATGGCAGCGGGGCCGGCCTCCCCAGCGTGGACAGTGCGGTGAATCCCACATCTCTCAGCTTCCTGCAAAACAAGGCAGAACGTGCTGCTGTGCCATCACCTGCAGCAAAGCCAGCAAGCTCAGGGGCTGGCACTGCTCTCGGGGGCACAGCAGGGCTCCTGTGCCAACAGCCCACAGATCACGAGCCTTGCACTCCAAGGGCTCACTAATGTCACACAGAGACACTGAAAAATCCTGGTTATCTTCCACTGGAGCCCAGCCAGGCTCTTCACGGGCTTTTAATACTGGGTGAGTTCACCACTGCCTCCTCTCCAGACAGCAGCAAGCTCTGAGCTCCTCTTCCTCCACCCACTTGCCTTTCTGCATGAAACTTGCAGCAGTTCCATGCTTTGGAACTTCTACATTTTTGCCCAGCTGCAGCCACGTGGGAGGGTGCAGAAGGACCCCATGGGAGAGATAAAGAAATACTCTGAGCACCTCCCTGGTGTAAGGGGCTGGGGGTGGAGGCAGCCCAGCCCTAAGGATCCTGTGAGTGCAGCTTTGGGTGCAGCTCCATGATCACCCTGAAAATTTCTTTGCCAGGGTGGGCTCAGGCCACCTGGGCTTTGGGAGCCACGGAGCCTGGAGGGGAGCCTGGCTCCTGCTTTGCTGGCAGAAGCAGGCAGGCTGCAAGCCCCATCCTGCAGCAGACGTTCTTCACAGACAGTCCTTCAGGGATTTGCACTCAGGAGTGGTTTTCAGTTGGGAGGGGGGGTTTGCTTCAGCATCTCAGAGCCTGAGCGAGCCCCTGGCACAGAGACAAGACACATCCTTCAGGCAGAGGAGGCTGGAGCTGGGTACTGCTGGCCCAGCAGGGCAGGATGAGACTGCCTTCCCATCAGTTAATGACCCTGTTCCCATGTCACTGTTCACAATCACCCTGTTCACTCAGCACAGCAGTGCAGGCCAGCCTTGTGTCAGCTCCCACTGATGGGGTGAAGAGCCCGAGGAAGCCCCGTGTACTTTGAGACCTGAGCACTGCTTGCAAACCAGCACCCTTTCTGTCAGTGGTGGTGCACAACCTTCTCCTCACTGATGGTGGGGAAAACAACCCCAAATTCCCACCAGCAAAGAGGAGTGAGGGTTTCCCTTCCCTTGGAGCCACTGCAAAGGCTGAGGTTTGGTGAGAGCTCCTGAAGCCATTCCAGTGTTTGCATTTGAGATGATCAGATAAAAGCCCTGCAAATGTGCAGCTTCTCCTCTGCTCCAGGGGTGATTTCTGCCAGACTGGAAAGGCCAGTCTCTCCCAGCCTTGGCCGTGGTTTCACCAAGCCCCAGGAGCCAACAGCAGTGGGGTGGGGGCTGATTTGGGCTCCCTGTCACTCGTGTCACACTCAGAGCTACAAGGTAGCGTGCCAAGTCCCAGCTCTAAGGCCATGTTTTAGCAATGATGCCTGCCATTAATCATTTAGGAAATATAAACAAATACTTCTGCTATTTAACTGAATGTTTTTAATAGCTGCAACGAATTTTTAAGCTGTCCCAGCTGTTTGCAGTTTGAAAAGTGTCCCTTCACACACGTCCCCTCAGCATATATTTTTCTTGTAATTTCTTTATAAAAACTTATTCCACAAACCTCATAAGCCTTCTTATGCTCAGAGTAATCCTCCACCATCAGGGTCTCATCTCCAGCCAGGTCAACAGCCACCACAGAGTCATTTTGATACTTCTTGCAGAGCTCCACCACCTCTGGAGACCAGCCTGGAAGAGACAGCACCAGGATTCAGGAGAAAGCATTTGTATGGGTCACTCCTTCAGCATTTTTCTAAACCAATCTGGTCCTATAACTAGAAGACTAGAGCTATTTTCTTTACTCTTTCCCAAAATTTGATGCTCAACAAGAAAGCTGGCAAACTCCTAAAAAGGTCTGTCATCTCATGATGTTCAGGCAAATAAAAGCTGTCAACTGATCAGTCTGTTGTCAATGAAAGGGAAATCAAATGCATTAATCAGCTATAAAGCTGCTCTCATCATGTTTTTCTGCTCACTTCAAGCAGGGGAAAAAGTTAATTAAAAAAACTTCCAAGCAGTGGTGACTGCTGCAGTTGGCTCGAGGTAAAATGAACTGCAGTGCCCTGGGGCTGTAATATGGTGTGCTGGAGAAATCCCCCAACTCCTGAGCTTTCATCCCTTGTGGGGCTGGGCAAGGTGAGGGCACAGGCAGAACTGTCCCACCAGATGGGCTGTGTCAGGGAGGAGCCTGGGCTGGGAGGGGTCTCTGGGGGCCCTGTACTGCAGCCGTCCCTGCCCTGCCCTAGGGCATCCTTGACTCTCCCAAGGATTCCACTCCTGGTGGGAAGGAGCTGAAGCTTTATCTATTTGCCATCAGTGAGAAAGAGACTAACAAGTGGCCAACAACTGCTTCAGAGTTCTCTCTGGCCAGGATAGATAACCTCTGAGAAAGAAACTGCATCTACCAGCTCACATAGCACTTAACCTTAGCAGAAAGGCCAAGAAACAGAGATAAACAGTGGAGTTAATAATTAACAGGCACCTGCTGTGTACAGACAATCCCCAAATCATATGAACACACCAGGATGATGTGTGAATCTATTTTGCTTTCCACCATTTTCCAACTTGCTGGGTTAGAGTCATTATTTTATTAGCAAGTTTAATATGAGTTAGTTCTGGCTGGTATCTCTCAACAGTGCACTAATTACAGGGTGGCTTTTCACTGTGCAGCACATCCTGAATGCACTGCTAAAGACCCTTTATCAAGCACATCACTGGCTCTGGGTATCAGCTGGTGCCCTGGGACACAGGTATGAGAATGCCACCTCTGCTGGTGGCACAAGCAATCCCTCCTGCAGTGAAGTGCAGGCTGCACAGCCCTTGGATGCTCCTGCCACCTCCTGCCTTTACCACGTGTGCACTGGCAGGGACTGGCAGTGACTGTGCCTTACAGCTCTCCAGTTTCCACAAAGAAAAACTTTTGTTTCCATAGAAACCAGAAATGCAAGGATCAAGTTTTCAAAGTATTGTTTGCTGTTGATGGTGCAGGCAGGAAAAAAAAAAACAAACCCCACCCTCAAATCTACCAGCTTCCAAGAATATGATTTTCCACATTTCTAGACATAAATTAATCATGTACTCACTAGAAAAAACCTTTCCACCATCTACCCTACTAAGCCTACATAAAACTGGTGTGAGATATGAAGATACTCAGAATAAAATCTTCACACAAAATATCTACTGTCACACAGCCTCTCTCTGCATCCTTCCCTAGAGCAAGATGCTTGCAAAACTCAGCAACCCATTGAAATGCTGGAAACTGGCCTTTCTTCCTATTCTGGGTCACAGCACCTGTTACTAACAAAGTTTTTCGTCAGAGCTGCTGATTTTACAAAAAACATTTTATATATGTTTTAAGTATATCTGTCTTGTGTTTTCAGGCTAAAGCAGCAGAGACTGGCTGCTGGCAGAGGATTCTCTGGCTGCCCCATGACCCAGGCTAAGGAAGGAGCAGCCTGCTGTAGGAGCATGAGCAGGGAAGTGTGAGATGTCATGCCTGGCCCTCCTTCCATGACAATTAGCTCTCAGAGTCCAGTCACTCGTGGCAGATGCAAGTGCTCACGGTGCCAATGGCTTTACTGGCCCAAGGCAAGCTCTGGCCTTTGGGCAGGGAGCAGAAATCACAGCTCCCTCCCAGGAGAGGACAGAAGGGCCCCTTCTGTGGCTACAGCAAGACCTTTCAGATGCTGGTTGTACCCACAGACCCCCACTCCTGCATCCAGCAGATCGCTGCCCGACAGTGAAAGAGGCAGAGCACCCCCAGAATGTCCTCAGCACTGCCTGGTCCTGCATCAGAGCCACAGAGCAGGGCTGTCCCCACATTCCTGCAGGACCCAGACCCAGGGAAGTCCCTCCCCCCACGCCTCAGGGAAGGGGAGCAGAGCAGCAGGGGAGCTGCAATACATTACTTGGCATATGGCGCATGCAGCATAGAATAGACCTGGCTTTGATGTGGAAATCCCTTTCTCCATCCTTCAGTCCCTGATTTACGAGCTGAACGACTTCGTCTGGAGTGAGGTCTCCCCTGCAGGAAGAAAAGCCATCAGCAAGAGGCCAGACACTTGCCAGGGAGGCAGGCAGGAGCCACAGCTGCAGCCCAGCACCTCCTGGCAGGACAGGCTGCCCCAGATTCCACTCACCCAGAGCCTGAGAGCACCTTTCACACCCAGTACCAGGCATCAGCACTGAGGCAGGCACGAGATGTAGAAAGGTCTTGGGGAACTGGGTGCCCATCCTGCCTGAGCAGAGGAACCCCCTCTTTGCCAGAGCATCTCATTAGGGCCCACAGTTCTCTGCAGCCAGGCAGGTGGCAAGCCCAGGGCTCAGCACCTACCACAGCACACTTTGGAGGAGCCCCAGACTGCAGCATTGATTTAATGAGAGGCCCACATCACAGAGGGGATGACATCAAAGGAAGAGATCCTCCAACATGAGCACCCTCCACCACCACCCACCACCTCTGCCAGCTCAAATTCCCATTCTGTGGTCAGGCAGTCCATATGTGGACATTTCTTTCCCTCTCACAGGGAGGGGCTTCAGCCAGAAGGTTGAGCACAGCTGCTCTGCACATGCAGAACTCAGTGCCCAGAGCAAGGGATGTTAAAACACTGCAGCACACAGAGGTATCTAAGATGAAAATCCCTATGGATGGGAGAGAGAGGTGGAAGCATGCTGGCTCTCACTGCATGGGGGGGAGAGAGGAGGTTTGTTACAGCAGCCTTTGAACACACAGAGACTGACTGGGATGGGGATACCTTCTCCATGCCCAAGCAGCCCCCCCCAGCTCCCCAGCACAGCAGGATCACTCACTCAGCTTGTCCCCAGGGGATGGGAGCCACACCAGAGTTGGCCAGGAGGTGAGGGCTGTACCGGACCTCCACGTAGCCGACTCCTTCCTTGGCTTTTGTTTCCACAAACTCGTAGGCAATTCTCTTCACCGCCTCACGGTCACCCCTGCAGGGATGGCAGTGGGTCCTGTCACCCTCAGGGCCCACAGGGGACCTCCAAGGCTGAGCCAAGGGATTCTGCCAAGGGTTAAGGGGGAAAAAGCAAAAAGCAGGGTACTTACGCAATGGCAGGCATGTAGTAATTAAATTTCTCTAGAAACTTGGGAAGTGTCAGTGGTGTGTCATAGCTGATATAATTCATGAGCTCCTCAACAGTATTCCCTGGGAGAGGGATGCCTCTTTTCCTGGAAACGAAGTCACATGTCACTGACAGGGAAGGTTATCACATTTTTAATCAGGCCATTTTATCCACCAGTCACATCCAAAGCTGGCAGCATCGACCACCATTTCCTCACAGGAAAGATACAGCACACAATGTCCTTCCAAAATCTCCTCATGGATGGAGCCCTGAATCTCAGCAGAGAGGAAGATGATCCAAAACACAGGCAAAGCACAAACAAACCAAAACACAAGCCCAGGCTGACCCAGCAGGAACACAGCCAGGGCACATTTTAAGCTTAAGAAGGAGTTCATCTAAAGGGGCTCTGGATTATTTCTTGGCACCCCCTGGACCTAGCAGCAGAATTGCCAAAATTCTTTAGAAAAGTTAATTTCCACTTATGCAGGCTCAAAGGATTGAAAAATCAAGGAGATGCTCTAAGGCCTGGGATCACCCAGGCAGAAGTGTCCTGGCTCATGGGTTTAGTGCCAGCAGCTCCTGTGAGCGAGCTGCTTCCTGAGCCCAGCATCCTGGTGACATCTCCTGTGACAGGAACACCTCCCACACAGGAACACACAGCAACAACTGCCCTCAGCAGGACAGACACGCTAATGCCCACTTAAATGCTTCCAAGAGGGAAGAGGCCATCTTTCCCAGGAGCAGCTGGAATGCTGAGTGGTTGAAGGAGTTCCTGGTGTGGTGACAGCTGAGATCAAGGGGGCTGCCAGCCAAGGGTGTTGCAGCTTCCTGGGCAGGCTTTGCCACCCCCCAACCTCTGGTACCCTGCACAAGCCAAAACAAATTTGGAATAATAACCAGACATTTGTTTTTAATCCTCTTTCCTGCCACAATGAATTACAGCTGATTGATGGGGGAACTCTGCTAATAGAGACAAAACACCAGAGACAGCTTCAGTGTTGCAATGCCAGCAACCATCCCAATGACACAGTCCAAAGGACCCCACTCCTGGGCTTGGTAAACACTGCTCCTTCCCCCCTCAGCCAGGAAGGAAACCAGCCCCACACTCAGCCCCCACATGCAGTCTGCACAGATTAAGTTGCTGGCACTCAGCAGGGAACACTGATTGCTGCCAAGGCATCGGTTTTCCTCCCTGCCTTGCCCTTTCCATGGCACTGACACATCAGTCTCTGCTCCAGGAATCGACCTGCACCATCCTCCATCTATCCAAGGAAAGTTTCCTACAGCAAAGCCACTTCCCTGATCTCTTTCATGTGCTTCCTGAAGCAGTGCCTTCATGCACGCATCAGTGGCAGAGCTTTGGGATGGTTCACACTGGAGTCACGCCTCTGGATGAGGAGATCTGGTGGACCATGCCAGTGTGGCTTTTGGAGCTGCTGCTGCTGCCCCATCCAACCCTCCTTGCAGGTGGGATTCTTCCTGAAGCAAAGTGACCAGAGGGGAACATGTTTGTCCTCACTGCCACCTCCGTGTCCTGCCCAGAGCTCCCTCCAGCCACAGGCAGCACCATGCACACCATCCCACCACAGAAAGGACACCTCTCCTGGGGACACCTCGTCCCCCTCAGGGGTCTGTCACAGCTCTGAGCCCTTTGGCTGAGCAGGAATGATGCAAAACTGACCCAGACCTGACAGAATTAGAGACAAGATTTCTATAAACAGCTGAGTTCAGCAGTGCACTGCCCAAGGGGGCTTGTGCATCCCAGCAGCTTGGGGTTCTGTGTACGAGGTCAAACAGCACCTAGCAAAATCATTTCCAGCTCTTTACCTTTAAAAATAGACCACAAGCAGCTTTCTGTGCCCAGGGTGAGGTTATTATGGCAGCCAGTCCCCTACAGCCTTCTGCAGTGCCCCACTGGTTTTTCTGAGTGTGAGTGCAAGTTTTAGAGCCCATGAATAGCACAGCCTTGCTCCACCCGAGGGCTGGCAGCTCAGGGGGATGCCAGGGCTGTTTAAAAATAAGAGGGAACTCAGCACACACTCAGGCAATGAAGGTTTCTGCCCTAAGAAAGGATCCTGGCACAGGATCCCCAGACAGCCAGTGCCTCCTGGGTTTCAGGACTCCTACAATTCTCCTAGGGGACTACACTGGCATTTTCTGCTTGCAGGCAGAGGGACCCAGCAGAGCCCCAGGGAGTCAGCACCAACTCTTCTGTTCATTTGGACTGTATTCCAGCCCTGCAGCTCACCAGCAGGAACCCTGACTGAGTTCACCATGAGTTCATCCAGCAAAGGTGGGATGGACAGCCCTGACCCACCCTCCTTTCTCTGACTACACAGCAGAAAGTATGGCCAGGTGCTGCAGAAAAACCTACTCCAGAAAGAATATTTCCCCCTAGGACTGCACTGGAGTCTTGGAATCTGCTGGGCTCACAGGATGCCAGAACCACTTCCCATCCTCCTCAGAACTGACTTCCCCCCCAAAATACCACAGCTGTGCCTAAGGGCTTTTTTCCCAAAATCCTTACCCTTGCCACCTTCTTCATCTGAGGGTATCAGTGACAGCTGGAAGAAATCTTGTTTATTTTGCTTACAAACGTGGTGCCAGGCCCTCACACAGGTTAACCATTCACCCCATGCTTCCCACACAATCTCCACTGAAGGAAGATGCACGTGGACTCTGTCAAGGAAACAACCTCTCTCTAAGACACTGCCAAGTGCTTCCCTGGGTCAGCCCCACAGCAGCGTGACTCCCTGACTGCTGGCACTGGGCAGGCAGCCTGGGACTCAAATGCACACTGCAGCAGGGCAGGCAAGGGCACCCAAGCTGGATTTCCCTCCCAAACCGTGCAACAGCAGCACCACCAAGACAACACTCCCGGCCTGCTGTCATTCCACTTGGTTTTGTGATTAGGAATGTGGAAAAAGAAATGAGAATACAGCACCTCTGCTGTGCCCTGGGTACGCCTCAAAGGCAGGCAGCTCTTTATGAGACATTGTCTGGACTTTTTGCCCAGCTCAGAAACCCACAAACACCTCAGACACATTCCTGCTGCCTGGGAAGCCCCACTGTCTTTTGGGGTGTGCTCAGCATCCTCACACTGTGCAGTCAGGTCTGGGCAGAGACAGAAGCAGCAGCAGCCAGGTCTGCTGCCTGCAGGAGCTCCTCTGTCACAGAGCTGCAGAAGCAGAAGGGAGGATGCCTTTCAGCTGCAGCCCCCAGAGCTTCCTTCCCCCCACAACTCACTTGCCAAAGTACAAGATGGTCTCTGGTCTGATGGCTCCATCCAGGTGGACGTGAAGCTCTACCTGCAATAAGAGAAATGGGTCAGGGACTCTTGAGCTGCAACAATAATTCAGAGAGAAGTAACTGGTGCTCACATAGGTATAAATGTAGCCAATACAGGGACAAAGTCATGACAAGAAGGCATATAAATATTTTTTAAATATAATCATTATAAAGTTCATTTTTCAATATCTAAGTATTGTCTAAATATTTTGTTATGGCTGCTGCAGCTCAAACATTTACTGAATCTTTAGAAATTAATCCTGTTTCCAGTAATTTTTAGGAACTGCCCGATCCCTTTTTAGAGTTCAGGAGGAGTTAAAAAAGCAAACCCCAAACGCCTTCACTTTCCAGCTTGCTTCCTCCTTGAAATCACAGGCAGCCAAACACTAATTAATTTGCTAAGAGTCATTACACAAAAACTTTGACTTCACTTCCAAGAATCAGCTCTTGATGGGTTGTTAATTACATGGTATTATCAGGGCTTACAGGCTCTTTAATCCTACACAAGGGGTCAGTCCCACGGCACAAAGGTGCTGTAAAAAGTAATAATAACAAGTTGCCCCAGAGAGCTAACAAGGTTTCAAAATAAAACACTTAAATTTTTACTCATTAAAAATGGGACAGTAACTCAGGTCTTTTCACTCTGAAGCCCTATTTCCCCATTATTGCTGAAACACTGGATTTTAGAGAAAGAGATCCAGAAAAGCAAGCTTTTTCCATTAGCCAGCTGGGGCTTTTGGAGGAACATGACAAATGTGATTTGGAAGTTGATCTGGGAAGGAAAATATTAGCTGCAAAATGTTTCAGCAAGATAGCCATCTTTCCAGAACTGTTTTCTTTTAAGTAACAAAATAGCCAACAAAATACGTATTTGATTTTATTGTATTTTTAAACAAAACTGTAGATTAGAAACTTAATACACAAAGTTCCTTTTACTTATAACATCGTGGACATTTAGTTACAACATCTATGCATTTTCCTGCAGAGAAAGCTGCAGGGTGCCAAGGGTAAGAATGGAGTAGGACTCAGAAGAGAACTGGATATTTGCATGGATAACTAAACTACCCAGGGTTACTAATTAAAACCCACAAACCCTCTGGCGTCAGGGCATGTATCAAACAATAACTATGAGGAGCTGGGAGAAAATCGAGTAAGCAGTGCCTGCAAGTGTCCAAGAGCAGGTGACGTGAGCTCCTGGCACAGGGCTGGCAGTGCCCATCTCTGGGGCGTGCACTGATGCCCAGGAGCTCACTCCCAGCCCTGCACACCTGCCCTGACTCACTGCCAGGGCTTTCACTGGCCACTTCAGCTGCAAAAGGCAGGGCAGGGACAGTGCTGGGGCTCAGGCCATCTCCACATGATGGCCATGAAGTTGCCTCTGAAACACTGGTGGCATTCAGGGGGGGCAGGCTCAGCACAGCTCCAACTGCTGGTGGCAATCAGCTGACCCAGGGGTCATGAACACACCCACAGATACCACTGATAGCAGCTTGTAAAAACATATCCCTGCCACTTCTCCTACCCCTAAGATACGATCTCAGTCTACAGAGAGAAAGATTTAAGAAGAGCAAAACCTGATCTTTCCCCCCTCCTTGAGTTATGCAATCCTGCTTATGAGGACTAAATGTCCTACAAAGCAGCAGATAAAATAACAGGATACAAACATGGGCTGCATTGCCAGATGTGGACGCCTGGCATGTTTTCCACTCTTGAGCTCCAATTCCTATTTCAAAACCATGTAAGATCTACTCCTTGAAGTATTCAACAGCCCTTATGACTTTCTGATGGAGTTACAGGCTTAAAATTTGCTCATGATGGATTTAAAGATGAAGCAACATGAACCTATTGATGTCTTCTCCCTCAAACACTTTTCAAGTGGTTCCTGTTGGGATGCTCTTACATGACATTTCCATCAATGAGAAAGCAGATTCCATGGCATCCTTCACCTATGTAAGTCACCTCCTCCTGCACCTTCTGCAGGTGAGATGCTTGTAAAGCAGCAAGTTCCTCTCCAATATCAGCAACAGGCTCTTTGTCCCCTGCCAGCTTTTTTTTTTTTTTTTTTTTTTGGGGGGGGGGGGGGGGGGGCTTTTGGAGTCTTAAACCAAGTGTTAAGAAACCCTTGTGCAATGCTGTTCAACCCAAAAAGTTTTGGGTTTCCTCAAGACCAGTCCTTCAGAGCAGAGTTTTCTGCAGCTGTGAACTAATCTATGCTATTTAGATGGCCAAAGGACATTGAAGAGAAGATGGAAAGGTGTGCCTACAGGGCTCCAGATAAGGATGCAACCAGCAGAGGCACAAGCCAGCAGCTCATCTGCCCCCAGCACCTTGCTTGCAAACCCTGAGGGCTTCCAGGTCCGTGGGAGGCTGCTCACTGCAGATTACATTTCAGCTCTCTTCCTGCCTGTTTGTTTTGGGTAAACAAAGCACAAGTCTTTTCCAGATACAAATGGGTGACACGACCTTGCCTTAAGCCAAGGAAAGTACCCAGATAAGGATGAAAGAGTTTTCTCTGAACTGTGGTTCCAGGGGAAGATGCCTGAGCAAGCAGAAATTAGGTGAATGCAGGAGGCCAGTGCTTCTTCCAGAGCTCTCTGCTCCTTAGCACACAGCTCCACGGGCATGTGGTCTCCCACCCCAAACTCTCTGATTTATTTGCAGAGAAAGCACGAGCATGCATATCATATTGGGATCTCAACACCTGGTGAAGGAGCTGAACAGCACCACAGGCCACACCAGCACTGGACAGAAGCCTTCAACCATTCCAGGACCACTGATCATAGAAAGGTTCAGGTTGGAAAGGAACTTAAAGGTCATTTAGTTCAAACCCCCAGCCGTGGGCAGGGATGCCACCCACCAGACCAGACTGATAACTTCCCTTCTGACAGCCCAGCTGGATGTGGTACCACCTGTTCTGATGAAGAACAAGAAAGCAGCAGAACTCTCCAACGCTTTCCTGAGGAAGGAGCTGTGTTCTTCTCCCAGGTTACTGTAAGGACCCTCAGGACCAGCTTCAGTCCCTCCTGCACCTCCACTGACCTCCCACCAGTGCATCAAAAACCCAGAGTGTAATGCAATAAAACTTTTAGTTTCACTGGAGACTTGTCAAAAGCCAGAAAGATGGGTTCAAAGAAGGCTGTAAATTGTGTGTCCTCAGCACAGACAGTCCCCAGCAAGGCCCTCAGACCAAACCCAGCAATTTCCACTTTTATGCAAAAGAAGTTTTAGCTCAGCCATGGCACGTGACTCATTAGTGCAGATATCAGCAAGTTGCTTCAGGTTTTTAAAAAGGAGAAGTTTTAAGGGCTCTGGCTTGACTTCTCTGACAATATTGTAATGCTTCCTTTGAGATGTAATAAGTTTCAAAAATAAATTCAAACACAAGATGAAGGTACTCAAACAAGCATGTTCCATTCCAAGATCAAGTCTGATTATTTTCATTTTAGTGAAATTAAGGGGGAAATGTTAACCAAACATTCAAAGTATTTTCATCCACAGTTAACACAATTTCTCTATTATGGTTTGATCAGTGGACCATGGCAGAGCAGTTACCTGCTCAGCTTGCCCATTACATGGCATAAAAAGAGCCATTCAAGCTAAGGCACTTGAAGGATTTTCTGTATTAGGTGGTTTAAGGGTCTTTTTAAAAATATATACAAAGACCAAAGTCAGTCTGCCCCTTTTATGGCAAAGTTTCCAGCAGATGTTAATAGATAATCAGGCAGCTAATAAAGCTGTATCATTTTAAAACCCTTAACTGTGACTTTGCTCAGAATTATTTATCAGCCTCTTAAAAGGTAGTAATTTAGGTTCATTCTATTAATCTCAATGGCTGAAAACCAGGGTAGTTACAGCTGTAATTTGTCAATTATTAGATAAGCATGGCAAATCACTGCAAAAAACAATTAACTATGTTCCCCAAAGACGGGTTTTATGGAAGTGTGCTTTTAGGAACAAAGAGTTCCTCATCCTAAGTTCATCTCAAACGCTCATTTACAACCAAGAGGTGAGAGTGGCTCAAGAGAGTTGTGAAGTGGAAGTAGCACAGCATTATCCTCAAACCCGGGGACAGCACAAATGCATTTGGGAGATGTGCCTCCCACGTGCTTTAAGGGGTAAGCCTTTAAAAGAGAAACATGGGAGACTAAAAGCCCCACAGTGCTCCACTGAAGGAAATATTTATGCTTTCTACACATCTGGACAATGATTCATGGGTTTGGTGGTTGAGGAAGAGGAGGATGCTCCAGTGCTGGGCAGCCTTTAGTACCACCCTCCTGGCACCAACTACTCAACCTCCACTGACCTCAGCATGAGACTCATGGTGACATTAACAGGTGATGGTGGCTGTGTCATCACAGGTGATGGCTCCCACGGGGTGGCAGGGCCATGTGCCCACCAACCCACCAGAGACCTCACACCCACACCTGGCATGAGCAAGGCACCACTTCAGAGCAACAGAGACCGGCATTTGTGCAGCACCAAGACAGCCTCACACTGTCACCATGTTTGACAAGTGGATCTGGGAAGGTTATCCAAGAGTGTCCCTGTAGCCATTATTAAAGAATTAAGCACAAGAGGTGCCACTGTGTGGCATAGCTTGAGCTCAGTGCAGCCTCAGCAGCACCAGGCTCTGACCCACGCCAAGTCAGAGGTCAGGCTGTGCACAAGAAGAGGACAAGCCAAATCCAACATCATCCCTGACACACCATTGTGCACTTGCTGCCCCCACAAAAGGCAGGGAGAGTCTGCAGTGCTACAGGGAGTGGGGCAGGACATCCACCCAAACCCTCTGGGTACAGCCAGCACAGGCACCTGGGTACCCCCCAGGTTGGGTCAGCAGGCACTCTGAGAGGCTGACACACTCAGTGTGCCTTGCAGGAGCACCTGCCCCATGTCACCTGATGGTTACTGGCAAATGAGCTACACCAGCCACTGGAGAGAGCGGGCCTGACCCCAGAAACCCCTGTTCCCATTCTGCTCTCCACAGCACAGCTCAAGGCACGTGGGAGCTGCAGGAGAAGACAGCCACATGTCCTGACACCCCCAAGCTGGGGCTGGCCTACAAGAAGAGGGCAGTGAGCAAGGTCTCTGCTCTGGTCAGGGAACAGAAAGGGTGATGGTTGACATCAAAGGTACATCAACCTTTTCTGCTCTTTTATGGCCTATGATAAGCAGGGTTCAAAGTTGTCCTCCCACAGCTCCCTGTTCATCAGTGCACTCACTGGGAGTCAGCGAGTTCCTGAAAAATGCAGAGGCAGCCCCGGCCCCACATTCAGCTGGGGCTGAAGCTGCTCCAGTTACCAGAAACATCTCTAAAACACAAAACTGACCGTTCCCAATGGCAGAGAATCCAGAGGAATGAATAGGGCTCATTAACTGACTTCAGGCCCATTTTTCTTCCCCAAGCCTGACTTAGCAGGTTCATAGGACTGAAAGAGACTGCCTGAGTCAGGAAAACAAGTCTCATAATTGCCAATAGCCAGACAACAGAAGTCTGATCTTAGCAGTAAAACCCTGCAGTTTTTCCTAGGTCTTTCTCTTTGGTATCCCAGTCTCCCACACACTGGAAAAGTGGAAGTGCAAATGAAAGGAGAACTTAAGTTGCTTCTCTCGGCCAAAAGTTTAAATTCGCCATGGTGAAACAGCCTTTTTTCTTAGTGGAGCTGATGGAGCACCACCGTCTTCCAAAACTGAAAGTGGACTTAAAAAGGCTTTAACCATTAGCAGCTGCCAATGCTTCCTGGATTTTGGTACCAAGGTTTGCCTGCTATTGCATGGATCAGCTTCCTAGAAAGGGAACCACAGTGATGGAATGAAACATGAAACAGACCTATGCACGCTGGCCTTTCCAACTATGTGTGACTTTCCTGGTCCAAATTCAACTAAGAGATAAGCAATTTGGGAGTGGGAGAGGATGCTAACAGCAGCAAAGCCCCCCAGTCCTTTAGTGTTTTTGGAGACAATCTTCTTCTCTGGGAAAGGCACAAGCAGTTGCCACCACTCATGTTCTCCCAGAGCACCACCAGAACTCTCACACCACCTTTCTTGGTCCCCTCTGCCTTAACTCCTACAAGAGCCAGCCTGGCAGACCTGCTCTCCATACAGCACCTTACCCAGAGCACAGCCTGAGAGCTGAACCATCCTGCAGCACAGGCAGAGTTCTGCCATCAAATACAGGACTATTGCCAACCACAGCTGCTTCATCTTCTTCCTCCTCTACAATCTGGATAATAAACATATTACCTTATGATCCTACCAGAGATGTAGTATACAGGGCATGGAGAGAGTGAAAGACTGGTCCCTGCTGTCAGAGAGTGCTCCAAAGTAGTGTCATGGGTATCTGAAGAATAACTGAACTAAATGTGTAAGAGAAAAAAACCCAACGAAACCACAAAAAAACCCAACCAAAAGCACCCAAAACCAACAAAATCGACGCCCAAACAACAACAACAACAAAAAAAAAACACAAGAGAAAACACCTGTTTTAGCAGACTACGATAGAGGTTGGGATGCAGGGCCCTTCAGAGTTTGCCCCTTCCCCAGCCACGCCACCTGCGCGTCCCCAGCCCGGCGGAGCAGCGTCCCCGCCGGCCGCTGGGATGAGCCCGGACCCGCATCGCTGCGGCGGCGGGATGTGCGGGACACCCGGGACAGCCGGGACAGCCGGGACAGCCCGTGCCCGTCCCCGCGGGGAGCACCGGGCCAGGGCAGCGCAGCGCCCGGCTGGGACCGCGGGCTGACAGCGCCCACCGGGCAGTGCCGGGGGACACAGCCCCAGCCAGCGGCCCGGCCGTGCCCCAGTTCCCACCCGGCTGCAGCCCCGGCGTGCGGAGAGCAGGTGCGGAACCCCCGCACCGGGCACCCCCGCACCGGGCACGGCACCCCCGCACCGGGCACCCCTGCCCCGGGCACGGCACCTCCGCACCGGGCACCCCCGCACCGGGCACGGCACCCCCGCACCGGGCACCCCCGCACCGGGCACGGCACCCCCGCACCGGGCACCCCCGCACCCCCGCACCGG